>NQII01010774.1:16547-32957 GCA_002778355.1 Clitarchus hookeri
ATGAAATATATGTTACTTTAAAAATTATGCAGAGCTCGTGGAAAAATATAACTATTGGCATATATTTGTAAATTCGTTATTATCACGCTGAAAAGAGATTCTTTTCTGGCTGGTAATAGCTCACAGAATATCCGATAGATAGCGCGCAGCACGTCACGACGAAGTTTGAGTAACTCTCTTTATGGTCAAAAGATAGCGTATGATTTAAAGTTGATAATTCTTATGTTACGGGCTGGAAATACATTTAAAATTCGTGTCGTTTCGTCAAATTATTAGAAAAAATAATTCAAAAATATTATGTAATATTTCTATATGCTTTTGGAATTAATATCATGGATGTGTTGAAAGTAAGGTTTGAGATGGATTATACGACGTGAAAAAGCTTTCTGAAGTTAGCACAACTTCAGAAAACTTTTCCACGTCGTATCGTTCTATTGTACATTTCATTTTGATCACCTGAACATAACTACATTATCACGAAGTTTAGTTTTTAACACTAACAACCACTGTTTTGTGATCACATAAAATAAAATGTATTAATTAAACTTGGAACTCTTTCTTATCGCGTATTTTCTGCTTGTCTGATGTGCGTTGGCAGTGCACTCAGAATAGCCAACATAATATTAACTTTTGTTCGTTCGTGCATCAGCTGATACAGGATTTTCTAAATGACACTTTGTTTGTTTCGTATTAGTCAATTGCCACTCACTGACTGTCAGAAAGTGGCCTTCTTATACGGTATGGACCATACTGACGTACTGCGTTGAGAGAACAACTAACAAAATATTTCTTTGTATGTGGCCAAAAATATACTAGTTACACCGACAAAATAATTTGTTGATTNGTTTCGTATTAGTCAATTGCCACTCACTGACTGTCAGAAAGTGGCCTTCTTATACGGTATGGACCATACCTGTGTCTACTATTAACTTTTTTATACTTAGCAGTGTGCGCAATATCCGTGCCAAACTCAGTTGTAATTAAATTCCTTGTCACTGTCTTTTAACTGGCTTAAGTAATTTAATCCTCGCTAATATTAATCACACGTATCTATACATGTTATAAAACTCAACGTCTCTCTGTCTGTCTGTTAGTGCGCTTATCACTCGAGAACCACTTATCCGATTAACGTGTTTTTTTAAATTCATAGCTACGTTCTCTGGCCAGGTTTTAGTATGCANTTCATAGCTACGTTCTCTGGCCAGGTTTTAGTATGCATTTTTTACGTAAAGTAACATAAGGAATAAGTAGGGACGATAATAATAATGAATAAAGTCGGAAAAAAGTTTGCCGCCAGCGCGCTCTCTTGCAATACGCTGTCTAAACCGTTAAAGATTGAATAATATCATGTAGTAAAGAATTGTGTGGAATAAAAAGATATACGTAAAATTCAGCTGTTCCCGTGGGTGTAGTCCACGAGAGCGGAAACGTGGGTACAGCTAGTAATACATATACGATTAAAATGTCAATTGTCATACATTAACATTATTCCTAATGTCTGCCACTGATGCATCAAGTTCCGTTTTCCCACAGTCCAACTGGTCAGTCTCTCTCTCTACTCTCCCGGCATTCTCAGACTACACTCACTGATGGGGCCGCGGTGGCTGAGCGGTTGGACTGCTCGCCTCCCGCCAAGGCGAATCGGGTTCAGTCCCCAGCCGGATCCCTCCCGAATTTCCGTAAGTGGGGATCGTACCAGCCGATGCCGCTGGCCTGCGAGTTTTCTCGGGCATCTCTCGTTTCCCTCACCCTTGCATTCCGACGCTGCTCCATTCTCACTTCATTTAGTCGCCAAGACCTCGTTGGTAAGAGCTGGCCAAATCTCTGAACTCTACACTCGCTGGTCACTGCGTCGTCGCCCGTCGCTCAGATGGTACCACACACCTGGCGGTAATGCCCCCGGGCAAACACTCCATACTCTGAGGCACGCCCTGGCTTGTGTATACAAGCCTGTTCTAGAAGGTTCTTTGCGTCTCGGGGTGCGCCGAGGGAGGTGTTGGCCAGAAAGTTCGTGCAACGATAACCTCAGTCATTCGATATTCCAGGGGCGGGAGTAACATCAGTCTCGATAACGGGTACCATGGCTCCTGTTAGCGATCTCACCCGTCACTCACTTCGTAACTCTGTGAGTGAATATATTTGGGCGGCTCTTAACATCAAGGTGTTGAGAGCCGATGGGGGTGAAGCGAGGTGAGTGTGGAGCAGCGCCGGAATGAAGGCGCGCGGGAAACGGGAGATACACGAGGAAACCCATCAACCAGCGACATCATACGACACGATTCCCACATGCGAAAATCAGGGAGCGACCATGCCGTTAATCGAACCTGGTTCGCCTAGGTATGATGCGAGTAGTCTAACCACTACACCACCGAGGCCTCACTTTGTAGCTCTGCCTGCCCTTCTTCGGTTACCGGTGATTCCCTTGGAGGACTGTGTTTCACACACCAATGTAAAAAGGGGTGGGGGGGGTGGCAGGGGGGATGATGTAAATTATTTTCGTTATTAATGACAAACTTGAACTCGCTGTTTAACGCAGCGTTATATATTCGTACGTAAGTGTGCTGCGGGGATTCACGTCAAAGAAAAAGAGTATCGTTAAGAAAACATTCTTGAATGTTGCCGACGTCACATGACTTACCTGGTTTCAACGGGTTATATGAAGTTTGCCGTAATATTATGACTTCAGTATTTTTTTCAAGACATTGGCATCAGGATGGCAAGTCGCACCTAAATTTCATGATTTCCACTTCAATGCAATATTACGCGGGAAGCACTCGAACGAGCCCACTGGATTGTATTTAATGCTACGAAGTAAAAAAAAAGTTTTATTCGTACACCGTCAACTTGGCGTTGTATTGGCTGATAAATGGCCGGTAATGAAAGTTTTATAATAGTCAGTGTCTCCGATGCATTGTAAACTAATAGAGCGGTGGTAAATTGGAGCACAGAGACCAACAGAATTGGGGTTCATGTAGCGTTGGATACAGCTTGTATTGACTATGTCTGCATTTGTATGAATCTGTACCGTCGTCAAAGTCCTAACAGAATAAGTGTATGGACATTATTGAAGTTAAAACTCACATAAACATACGTAGAATACTAGGTGAATAAAAGTTGTGAGAATTTTTTGTTTCAGTTGAAACTAATTTAAGCAAACCGAACCCTTTTGATTTCTACAATATTTGAGTGCGTGAGTGAAGAAATTTGGGACGCTTTTAACAGCGAGGTCTTGAGAGCCGATGAGGGTGATTAAGGTGAGCATGGAGCAGCGCTGGAACGAAGAGGTTGGGGGAACCGGGAGATCCCCGAGAAAGCCCGCCAACCAGCAGCATCGTCCAGCACGATTCCCACATGCGAAAATGCGGGAGTGACCCGCCCCGGGGATTGAACCCGGTTCGCATTGGTAGGAGACGCGGAGGCTAACCGCTCAGCCACCGCGGCCCCACAAGAGTTTCAGTAGCACCAACTGCCGCGAGTTTTCTACATTCTCCTGCTTAGCGTTGTTGCAACCTTAGACGAGCATGCGAATTACATTATCTGTTCAGTGAGCAATATACGCAACGAGTTCGCTCCGATCTCTCTCTGTAGGCGCAATAGTGCACCTCCTACGTCATTCTACTTCCTGCCAATCTCGCGCGTCAAATCAATGTGGTCTGGAGCACAAATGCTTTGTGCGCTGAGGTCACCTTGGCATGGGAAATTGCAGCAAGCTAGGTTAGACATTTAACAGATTTTTCAACAGCACCCTAATTATAGTTGCGCCGGCCTAATAAGGGACTTGGCTCCGCCTACCATAGTGAAAGAGAGAGACAGAACGACTTGTGAAGCACCATCCACAGGTAGCTGTCAGGCGGGCAGACGCATATGCAGACACTCCCTCCCTCCTGCCGCACCACCGTCGTCCAATTGTCCCCTTCCCCCGGGGAGAAGTGACCCCCCATTGGCAGAGCTCCCAAGTCCTCAGCTACAGCAGTGCTACTATAGTGTAACCTTACGTATAGAAAAGTATGGATTTTTGTAGTTTTAAGTATGGTAAAACTACGTATATTTCGTACACGATTAAATAACTCATAGTAATGTTAAGGTGTGCCAAGTTTGTTTACATGCCGTGCAGTCTGAGTCTCCATTTCATTTTCAATTATAGAATGTTCACGGTTAACTGAGCACTTCTGAAAGCCCTACCCAAGATCTACTTGTAAGCTCACTTTGTATTCTTCCATCATATGTGAAATTAACACTGCCGTGGGGCTGAGCACTTTATTCGTTATGTTATTTTTTGGGGAAAAAATATATATTTCAAATGTTTAAATTCATACTGCTACACGCGTGAAATTAACCGAAAACAAAATAAATTACTTAAGTTTTCACAAACGTTTACCCAACACTTTTAATTCAACGTTAAGACATGGAACTACTTTCCCTCTGTCGTTACCAAATTTACTGGTCACTCGCTCTTCCGTATTCCCGTTAAAATATATGCATTGAGGCGTAATTACATTTTTTGGAAGTTAAATCCAAAAGCGCTTAATTAACCATGGAAATCATGTAGTATGACGAAATTAGCGCACGGTTGTTTTTTCCTTTCCTTGTACAATTAAGTAAGTACTTAGTAACGGAGTGACGGCTCACGATTTTAGCAACTGAATTTACGCAGGCAGGTAGTGTAACAGGACCAATTTCGAAGTTGGTGAGAGGAATCTGGCGTTGAACGGCGCTTATTAACCTTACACTTAGGACGGGACGAATGTGTCGTTTAGACAGTTAACAAACATGGAACAAGCAAGACTTTAAACACGTGCACAGTTCTGTTACGTTTGCAATTGGACATCTTTTTTAAACACGTTCTCCCATAACTACGAGCAGGCCCGTTGTCAGGTTTAAAGTTGGAAAAGGTTTGTGAGTATGAGAGGGAAGTAGGGGGGAGGTGGAATGGGCAATAGATAACCATAGGGTTTTGACTGCCGCGGGGTTTTATTTAAGTTATATATATATATACACATACTCACACACACGCGCGCGCGCGCGCTCGCAACAGTATCTGTGACATCTCCGCAGAACGTATACAAATTGTCGTAGAGTATAAATGCTTTGGCAATTTCGTACTTAATGTTTTACTGAAAGGAAAGGAATAGATAACAATAAACCCATATTGGCTATAATTTAATACATTTTCTAAAATTTTACAATAATGAGTTTTGTTAGTTTTCTGATAAACACGTTTTAAACAATTACATTTAAATGTAGCAATAAACACTTTATAATTGGTTTTCATTCTATAAGTAAAATTATAACATAAGATTTCTTGTCTTTGATACAAAACTCATTACAAGTTCATCCAAGTCCAATGACGTTATAATGTCTTACATACAGAACGATGAATGCATAAAGTTGAAACCTTTACAATGAGAAATCTGTTCCATTCTTGTGGAATGGTCATATATTTTAATGGATTAGAGGTGAGAGGCATAGCGTGCAAAGAAAAGGTGTCTTCGTCTACACTGCACTGCCCATACAAATACAGNATGGATTAGAGGTGAGAGGCATAGCGTGCAAAGAAAAGGTGTCTTCGTCTACACTGCACTGCCCATACAAATACAGAAGATTTTGGGAATAAAATTATATAAACCCTACAAAACATATGTGGGCGTGTTTAACTCACAAAAAAACACACGTANAAGATTTTGGGAATAAAATTATATAAACCCTACAAAACATATGTGGGCGTGTTTAACTCACAAAAAAACACACGTAATATAGGTACATTGTTTGCTGCTCAATCTAATTTATGAATAGGAACAGGTAACAATAGACCTATATTATCACTATTTTCAAAATTTTTTCTAATATTTTACAATTATAAGTTTAATTAATTTTCTGAAAAAGTTATCTTAAAAATAATTTTGAGTTTTTTCTGAAATTCAATTATTTTGTCACTGGTTGACTGTAAAGAAGATATATTTTTAGCATAGACATAACCTGTAAATAATTGTGATTTTTTTTTTAATTTTTACACAATGTTTAAGGATGGCTAATATTAGGAAGAGGTCTTATTATTTCTGGTGAACTATCGTTGTCGCGTCACACTAACAATCTTGGTCAATAGACAGATTCTATGACCCATAGTCACACCACCTTCTTATGGTAATGTTTTTCTGAGACTAATTATTAGAATTTCAGCAGCCTGGTCATCTAAGGTACGTATTCTATTATCACAAATAGTCTTACAAGTTTGTTCATGTCACTTCACACTCCAAAAATGCTTAAAATATCACACATTTTTGCATTATTACATAACACTCAAAGCGCGAATCAGTGATATCAGTAAGTGAAATAACATTCACTGAAAGTCAATTGATAAGCTACCATCGACTGGCAAATCAAGCAAGTGATCTGGGAACAAGTGACATTCAGTGAGAATCACAAATAAATTAGTGAAATTCAGCCATAATATCAATTATTTATCAGGCACAGATTACCAGTCAATAAATTTTCACTATTTTCACTGATTTGTCTCAATTCTCACTGATTCAGGTTTAGTGTACGTTAAATATTTTTATCGGGAAAGCTTACACACAATGACTAAGAAATACCTAAAGTTTTTTTTGTATTTAGATCACAGAAAATACAACTCGCAGCAAATAAAGAGCGGCAAACTGGTGTGTGAAACCTCTGCTTTTAGATAGCTTAATGGGCGGTCAAACAATGGAGCTCGTTACATAAATGGATATCGCGGTGAGTGCCTGGAAGAACAAATGCGAGCAATAACGCACGCTAAATAGGGGCAGGAATCCGCTGGGGGCGAACAAACAGCCTCCATTTCACAAACAATTAATCGGTCGTCTGAATTAACGGAATGTGAGCTATTCGCCGAGAGCAGGCCTAAAATGTGAGGCACGCCGATTGTGCAGAGGCAGTCGACCTTACACCTTGTTTCAACCAACTGCAGCCTTGGAACGTTCAGTCAATATGGTCGTAGCTCACGAACAGGGACAGTGATATTTCGCGAAAAGATTTCGTGACAAGATGCAGTCCAAAGCACTGTAGGGTCGTCCAGCTTCTTTTATAGGCTAAAAAAATGTTCTGGCTCGTGTTAACCGTTTGCGCACGAATCACGAATGTTCAGTGTCGGAGTTACTTAGTCCTGAGTGGCTTGGTCAAAGACGGACACGGCACCAGCATCCAATGGAGGTACAACAACAGCTGAGGTGTGTATACAGTATTGAATTCTACTGCGTGCTCCGATTTTTACACGAAAAGTCACTGGCCCTACATGAACATACAAGGAAATCGGTGAGTGATGCTGGAGGGCTAATCTGTCGTGGGCTACATGCTAACTTACCTGAACTTAATATACGTAATATTCTAGTTCGCCCAGAATAAGAACCAGAAACCTTTCTGGTCTGAACTGAACGCTGTAACCTCCTCGGGCATATTGGCGTTACAGAAGTGTCACCGCATTACGTGTTATAATAATGTTTCAAGGACATGATCCTGTGTATTAATATTTGTATAAGATATGATAATGATGACTCAAATTCATTACTAAGTTATGCTCAAACTGTTTCTTGCGTTATATTCTGCCCTACATTCTTCCGGCATCACAAGATTAAAAGGTAAGGTAACGCATACCTACGTATAGCAGCACGGTCCAGACATATTGAGCAAGTACTTATTTCATCTTTCTTCCCCACTGTGTTATAGAAAACGATTCTGAATCAATCGTCAGTACTTCTGGGTACGATATTATACAGTACGATAATCAAAGGAAGTCANGGCATCACAAGATTAAAAGGTAAGGTAACGCATACCTACGTATAACAGCACGGTCCAGACATATTGAGCAAGTACTTATTTCATCTTTCTTCCCCACTGTTTTATAGAAAACGATTCTGAATCAATCGTCAGTACTTCTGGGTACGATATTATACAGTACGATAATCAAAGGAAGTCAGCCACACGCGACATTGGCTATTGAAGAGATAACATATTTGATATGTTTCGCCACAATTTGAGATAATGAGTTTCCATGAAATTTATTTTCAGTATTTTGGTGACTTCAACACCGGTTTCTAACTGTAACCTAGCATGCTAACAGTAAACGGTTTTGAAAATGTTGAGTTTTTCGTAATTTACGTATATTCGGAAATAACTTGACAAATTTTGTACTTTCATCAGACCACCACTCGATATCATAAATTAACGACATAAAATATAATAAAAATACAAAAAAAAATATTTTTTTTGTCTTTGAACGATCTTAAGTATACAAGTAGCGAGCATGTTTTTTTTAATGAAGAACCAAAAAAACCAAAGCTTAACCTTTTACAACTGTAGCTGGTTTCATAGGTGATATACACGCCGGTAGCAAACGAGGCATTGCCCAATGTCCGTACAAATACCACGAAGAAAGTACGACCAAGTGACAAATAGAGGAGAAAAGCGTTCGCATTGCCTACTTTTTTCAACGAGATTGCAGACATAGTGACATAATGGAATTTACCGCTGTGTTGGACAGGAGACTGATGTCTGGAATCTATCAAGATCTCCGCGAGGGAGTAAGAACGAGCGAACCCACGGTACGGCTACTGCAGCGAAGGAAGTGCTTCGCCTACTGCAGCAAAATGGAAATTAGTTGCATTAGAAAGAAATTTAATGTACAAAGAAATTTCATTCTTACAGTGCAAAGGATGAGACGATCTGCAATTATCATTTATATATTATTTAATGAGTTGGAACTTCANGATTTACCGCTGTGTTGGAGAGGAGACTGATGTCTGGAATCTATCAAGATCTCCGCGAGGGAGTAAGAACGAGCGAACCCACGGTACGGCTACTGCAGCGAAGGAAGTGCTTCGCCTACTGCAGCAAAATGGAAATTAGTTGCATTAGAAAGAAATTTAATGTAAAAATTAATTTCATTCTTACAGTGCAAAGGATGAGACGATCTGCAATTATCATTTATATATTATTTAATGAGTTGGAACTTCACGGGTTCAAGTATTTCGTTAGGTGTGGGAGCTTGTTTTTTATTTGTTTCTTTTACGCGACTTATATTGTATTAGTTAATGACCTAGCTTCGGGACAGATTTGCAGATTTTAAACTAAACATGTCACCAAAATTATGATGAGTCGTACAGCGAGAAATTATTTACGGCATTTTCAAACAGGGAGGAAAAAGCATAATTGCACTGTTTCTGGCTATTGTAAAGCTGTCAGGGAAATATATTATTTACAACTCCGAATATTTAGCAGGTTGATGGGGCAGCAGGCTAGATTTAAGAATCCTCTGTAACCTCAAGGGGGCCGCGGTGTTGTAGTGGTCAGACTACTCGCCCCCCACCTAGGCGAACTGGGTTCAATCACCTGCTGGGTCACTCCCGGATTTTCGCATGTGAGAATACTGCTGGCCGATGCCGCTTGTCGGCGAGTTTTCTCGGGGATCTCCCGTTTCCCCCGCCCTTGTATTCCGGCCCTGCTCCATACTCATCTTACTTCACTCTGATCGGCTATCAAAACCTCAATGTCAAGAGCTTCCCAAATCTCACCACTCTCCACTCTATACCCTCGACACTATATCGTTTTCTTATTGGAGTCTGTGATCAAGTGAGACCTCCATGCAGGGCTGCCCAACGCTCAGTCGCACTACTGCACCCTATTGCACTGGTAAGTGCCTCAGAGTTAAATGGGGTGTGTCTAAAGACTGCCGTCCTCTCACAGTAGTAGGAGGAAAGAGCCGTGTTCGAAGTTAACCTCGCCATCGAATGAGTTCGCGAAATAAGGTGAACTCACAATAGTCCGTCGCATCCGTCAGTCGTCCATCGTCAGTCAGTCATCCGGCTGTTTTTTCGTCCATCAGTTGANAAATCCGTCGCCCGTCAATCCTTCTGTGTGGCAAAATCTCAGTGTGACAACTTAACATCGCGTTAGTTCTTTAGTTGGAGATATACTTTGGCTGTAAATACATTTTCAATTTTTTCACGTGGTAAGAACTTACACTGCATTTTTTTTACATTAAACATGTATGAATTTACTACCAAAAATAAATAAACACAGATCCACCGCCTTGCATTTTATTTCATAATGCGTATTTACATCTAAAGAATGTCGTCAGAAGGAGGTGGCTCATCCGTACGTCCGTCGAAGCTTAAAGTGGGTATATATTTGACGGAAGGACGGACAGGAAAACATAAGTTGCCCTGCGATTTGTTGAAGATCACGTGACCGCCGAACGGGCGAACGACTGTGGGTTGCAATGGACTATTGTGAGTCCAGCAATACTCGGGACTCTAATTATTCACTAGAGCCCATCACGTAGCTCGAAATGACGTAATCTTGGTTATGACACAGATTAGCTAAGTATACAGAAGAGAAACGACGTGGCGGTTTCTTTGGCGTGTACGTGCCCTTTCTCTGATTGGCTGCGCGAGGACCTGGAACGAGCCTTTTGCCTGATCGTCTACTACGTGTTGCGAAACAGTTTCCTATTGGGGCTGAAGGCTGGGGAGTGAGTTGCCAGGCGCTGGTTGGCCGACGGCGTTCCGTGTTGTCGGTAAGTGTCGCCATCTTGTCGGCATGTGCGGCAGGAATTTGGCGGTATTTACGGCTGTTTTCGCCTCTTCATCCTTAAGTATTCTGTAATCGCGAGAAAGGTGCCGTTTCGGACGGATCAACTAAACTCTGAAGACCGTAAGTGATTGGTAGAGCCAACTATTTTTGGCGAAAATATTTACGCGTAGGCTAGACTTCACTACCCTATGTGCGCACTTGTGGTCTTCATTTGACTATTACCAGCTTGTTGTCTCCGTGTGAAGACAGCGTGTTACCTGAGTAAGCCAATCAGAACTGAGTTTCTACAATACTGATCCGTGATTGGTGGGCGGATACGTGAGACGCGTAGCAGTTCGAATGATCCAATCACCAGAGTGGTTCTTAACTAAAGTGTTTTGGAACACAACCTGTCCGGAAATCTTCTCNGAACTAAAGTGTTTTGGAACACAACCTGTCCGGAAATCTTCTCGTGTAAAACAGGCGCCCCTAGTGATTGGTCATCGACGGCTTATCAGATGGTAGTATGTAGTATCGTATGGTGTTCACAGCAGCCTACTGTATGCACAGTACAATTGACCAGTCTTAGTAGCACCTAACACCTACCCTGCTTGTTGTGCAGTTGACAAACTTAGGCACTGGCAGGTTAATTCACAGGGTTCGGGGGGAAAAAAACTTTAGCATTTTTTATTCCACACAGGAAAACAATTAATTTCTCATAGTTACTGAAGAGACAGTCGTACAAAAACAGCATTTCAATTTTTGATTACATAAATAAACCAAATCTTATAAAAAAAATCGAAAGAAGGATATTGAAAGTGATAGCCTCACTTCATTCTAACATGCACTTAGAAGTAAAACCCTATCGTTTCGCGTTTTAATTCAGTAGCAAGGTAGACTGGCTACAAGTATATGTCAGTTCCCCGTGTGAGATTGGACCTCCGCTCATTCTACACGCACGGCAGAACTTGGAAAACATGTAGTAAACACATCACTCTCTGGCAGTTTTCTTCAGTGTGGTCGGATCAAACAAGAGAATGAATTCTGTCTGTGACGGCAGCCAATGAACAAGTGACTTCTGCTCGAGTGTGTATAGTACTGTGGAATATAGCTTGGCGCCACCTTGTTACGCGAAATGGGAGTGTCTGCAAGTAGAAGAAGTTATATGAGAGAACGCAGGGCCAGTTATAAGTACAACAACTTGCAGACAAAATAAAACAACTTTTAAGGATTAAATATATATATATATATATACTCTCTCTCTCTCTCTGTCTGATTATGTATATATTTTGAAATGGCGTTTTATATTTTTTCAATACAATTTTTCTCATTTCTAACAAGAACGCGAAAGTTCATTAATAGCTCCTAATATTTGTCAAAACTGCTAGATGTAACGTGCACAGAGTAAAGGCAAAAGTACAGCAAAGGAATGTCTCTTCCTAGGACTAATCAACGAACTCTAATCTCAGGATCTGTCCGTTTTCTGCTGCCCCAGTGAGCTCCCAGTGAGCTCACAATTAATTATTTGGGAGAAAGCTGCCAAAATTGTTCTTGTATTACTGCTAGTAAGCTATCGCGTTTTTGCAACATTCTTTTTCGTGAAACATATAAAATCGTGTATGTAAACTCCGAAATCTACCTACTTGTCCGTTAAAATTCCTCTTTATTTTTATATATTCCACAACGAAGTGCTCTGAAATTTGCTCTAATTTACTTGTGGCGTAACAAAAGTGATTTTGAAAGCTAGTTTACAAAAAATTGTTTATCGAAATATAACATTATTTTTCATCGCCATTGCTCCCGTGCCACATTTGACTGAGATTTATCTAGGACGTTTCTGAAAATCTTTCATCCGTTTGTAAACGTAACAGAAATGCACGCGTGTTTAAGGTCTAGTTTGTCGTTAGGTGGGTTCGCGAAATTTCCCGGTCCTTGCACATAGAGTGTTACATTATATAAAAACTTCCGCTACGGGTTTAGTAATTTCATAAAATAAAATAAAAACATCACGGTGTCGCAATACATACACGCGCAGTTTCCAATTTTTATTCCGACCCGTCCCAGCAGATCTCAGTTTCTGTGTCCATGTGTTACAGATGATATATGCCTGTGTTTATCCCTTATCGCACCTGGCCGTTTGTCGTTGTCATTTTACAGCCAAATGTAACTTCGTACTGCAGTGCCATTTCCAAGCCAAGCGCAAAATATATTACAAAATCGCAGCCTTTAGCGACATTCCTAAATACCCATCTGCCATGCGTCAAGCGAAATTATTTTTTTGTAAAATTATTTTTAAAGCTTTCTAGTTCAAGGCTAATTTACAACTTCCGCAGATTTACTTGTATAGATTTAACGAGTACTTACACAATGAAACGGACGAATAGCGTAGCCTGCGCTGTGGTACGTGTTGCTGGAAGTAGTTTTTTACGAAATAAAATTCTGTTGTTTAGGTGGCCGCCTGGGTAGGTCGCCGAACGGCGTGCGGAGCTCCAGCAGAAAACGTTTCATTAAAAAAACCGTCCAAAATGTCTGAGTGAGGTCTGCTTACGAATAGCATTTCGGAAACGTTACGCGTCTGTATTACGTTTTTCAGTTTCTCCATTTCTCCCTAAAGCATGTTTTGGTGATAGTGAAAATGTCTCGAACGGCTGTTTTCACGGTCATTTTCAGGTATGAACATTCCGGTACAAAACATTAAAAAAAGGAATAGGGACGTTCATCAAACCTTTATTTTTATCATAAAGTCATAAAATAGTAGGGGTCTCCGCTGAAAGTCTCACAGAGGCGCGTTATCGAGGGCAAGACTGCACGCCAGTTCAGTGCTTTGCACGTAGAGGCGATGAGAGAGTTAATGCGCGTGTCTCGGTCGCCCCTAGCGCTCCCACACGTTTAGGCCTCAGACGTGCAAAATTCCTTCAACCAGTCGGCCACCTTAATGAATAATCGCTTCTTTCGTGTGTAAAAAAAACTTTTTGCTTTGGTAGATATATTTTTTTTTGTTAAGTAAAACTCAAACCGTTAGTATTCTTTCTGTACAACATTTATGACTGGGTGGTCCATATTTGTCTGAGATCAACCGCAGAATAGTTACGTATACAAAAGCGAAATTGCGTAGCAGCTCTTTGAGTGGGCCTGCCAGCTCTCTGGATGATTGCGCGAATTTCATCAAGGCACGTGCTATTTCGTGTACAGTATGTTACAGTCCTCTCGCCTCTCGGAGAGGACTGGACCTCAGTCCGCCGTGTTTCTCGCGTTAAGTCCTCCATATCCAGCCGACGAGAAACTTGTGACGCCCGCTTTGGAGGGGGAACATCGCCTGTCCCTCTCCAGGATGGGGCGATGCTCCCCTCCACAAGTCGCTTAGCTGACCGGCGCTCTGAGAATGTTGTGTCGGCCTGCCAATACTCGATACGCATTTATTGTAACTCGACTGCATTTAAAATAAACATGTTCCACAGAACATTAAAATACTTATTACACGTATATATTTCCTTACTTCTGATTTGTAATATCCGAATACTCCCTCCATGGCAGATGGCCGGGAGCAGGAGGAGGGGTGGGCACGTTCGCCAGTTTGGGCGGAATTCTGCTAGTTGGGCTACTTTTTATATGCCAGCGGCGCTCTGAAATCCTGATGGGCGGCTGGCGGCCACTTTGGGTGGAAGAAGCTAAACATGAACTTTTGTGTTGTAAGTCCAAATATGGACATGAAGACAAGCACGAGTTCTGGTATATTACTTACTCTAGCATCTACCTGCTATTAAAATGCAATTTTAGATAACTTTTTATTAAAAAATATATATATTCAATTTTTTTGTTATATCGTTGGTACTTTGTATATGTAAATAGACATACAGAAATTGGGCTAGTGAAAATATAATCATTATACTAATTATACATTGCTTATACGGTTATTGTAGGTTCTTCTGATAAAATTGTAAATTTGGGCGATTTTTTGGCGACACTTATTTCACAGTTTGGCGGCATACTCGTACGTAGCTTTAAATGTATCTGGCAACCCTGGACGAGGGTCGAGGGTCTCCCTCACCGTCTGGAACGCAAGTGTGTAGCCGGAAATGGCCGACCGCTTCCTACATAGTTTTACCTGACGTTTGTTACATGACAGAATCTTATAATGAATACACTTGATACAGTACAAAAGATAATTATATATTCTAACAGGCGGCGAGATGACGATACAAATGACATCAAACGACACGCACTTAAAATGAACATCACGGTTAAAGGGCCTCCATATGTTTACCATACTCAGTACCATGTAGGGTCGTCACCATGTCGGTGCAGTTCAGCCGTTGAATGGCATAGCAATGGTATTAAGTTAGGGCACATGCGTAAAAGGAGCGATTGCATTTGTGGGGTCGTTCCAGTATCGGGAGAAACTCTTGCGAAAAACCTAGGGCGACCCCGCCGGGAATCGAACCCCGTGTTCTCCTCGGTGGAAGTCGAGCGCTCTAGACGCTGCAGCACCGCGACCCCATTTGATAGTGGAGGTGAAGGCAGACCTCCATCTGTTAGCTTAGACGTACGGTAAAGAGCCACGAAATTGCCGTTGTGCGATTTGTTATATTGTGTATCACAAGAGAAATAATGTTTGTAAACAGCCAACTGTAATAGAGTGAGCGAGAGTATTATCGTTATTCCGTGTTATTTTTGGCGTTGGCAACGCGACTGTAACATGAGGTAACAGAGACTGGCAGTGCCTATAGAGCGTCACCGCCTCGGTTACGACTTCGATGGATCTCTACCACTACTGAGGAAACAAACACGGCGAGCTTGTATGAGTGTCCGTTCAAACACGGAGCCTGCTCGTCGTAACTTAATTGTCTCCCTGCGCTTGTCTCTTACGCGACGGTACTGTGTGAAAGAGAAGAGGAGAAGGAGAATGGGGAGGCGATAAAGAGAGAGAGAGATNTGTCTCTTACGCGACGGTACTGTGTGAAAGAGAAGAGGAGAAGGAGAATGGGGAGGCGATAAAGAGAGAGAGAGATGTGGTTAAAAGATAGCGCACGGCACCGGTCTGTTTCGCGAGATACCGCACAGCTGTTGCGGCTAGATTTTTTTGAAGGTGGAGATTGCTGAGGGGTGGGAGAAGCGTGCTGGGGGAACTGAGATAAAAGCCGCTCACAGATGGCTGATACACATTGCGTTTGGTGAAGGGGGGGGAGGGAATTTGCCACTCCCCCCACCAGAGTGATGTGCAAACATTACTCTTGTTAAACCAGCGCCAAATTAAATTAAAGATGTCCTGCCCCCTCTACAAGTATTTTCTCCACCCTCTAATAAAGAGCATGGTTTCCACCTATCTGTCTCCTGCAGCAAATTCTGTTAATGCATTCAACAATTTTTAATTATTTCCTGTCGAAAGAGCTTTTACGGTGACTATGCCGGTTTTTCCCTTTCTCTTCTTAGTATAGTAGTTTAGCTATAAGTACTCTCAGGGAGGTTGTCATGGCCGAAATGAGGCCATGGCAACCCAACACCTCGCTGCCGCGATGCACGTCTCCGCGATTTCCTTCCCTTGTAAGCGTATGGGGCTTAGCCCTGAGACGCAATTAACTCCCGTCCCTCGCACATAACACTTAGTTTTAGAGTAGGTTGTCTGAAACAGTTTTTTTTTAAGAGCATTTTTATATACGAAAACGTGTGTGTAAGATATTAAAACTGGTCGAGTTACGTCTAGCACACTTTCTTTTTTATTATTACAGCATAAATTGATGGGGTTACCGATAAGACTCTCAAGAGGCGACTTACCGATGTAAATACTGCAATCCAGTTCATTTCCTTGCGCACACAGGCAATGAGGCATGCGATGAGCATACCTGAGTCACACGTACACCCCCCCCC
>NQII01010775.1:8326-24005 GCA_002778355.1 Clitarchus hookeri
GGGGGGGGGGGTCAGGAGTTTAATCGTCAAAGAGGAAGCCCCATGTTTTATTGCAGATTTGGATTCTACTCTAACACGTTTCAAATATTTATTAGAAACCGTTGTGGTAATTTGTTGTAAATGGTTCTGTAATGTGTGTATATTAGAATACCCTGGGTTATATCAATTGGTAACCATCACCATATTTCATTCTAGAAGGAATTTGTGATACAGACTATCATATTTGTGTCTCAAACATGTTGTTCGACCTGTAATGGTGCGACAGGCAGCGAGATGAAGTTACGCTTCATTTTTGCAAGCGACCTCTTATGTAGTAATTCATTCTGCATCAATTATGAAGAAATGTAACCTTTGTGACTCGATTCATGCAGACGTAAATGTGTGCAGACGTTCCCGTGTCCACTCACTATGGGGTTACTTGTATTTGATGCGTCCCTTTGCCTCTAACCTATAGGATGCGTCATATAAATACTTGAAATTATGGCCTCCAGCCTCAATACATTTAGTAATCCGTGTCTAAAATGATAGTACACAAAGTAAAAGCATGGCTGTATCAGTTAGTGCACAAGTATTTCGAATTTGTTCGACCATGTTGTCGCGGGTGTTTGGCACTTCGAGAAACACCTTACTTTTGAGGAAACTCCGCAAAAATAAATTTAGTAACGTAAAGTCTGATGATCTGGCAGACCAATTTACCGGNCCTTACTTTTGAGGAAACTCCGCAAAAATAAATTTAGTAACGTAAAGTCTGATGATCTGGCAGACCAATTTACCGGACCACCTCTATCGACCATTGTTATCACGATCTAATACCACCTGTGCTGCTGCATAATGTGCTGGACAACCATCACGTTGAAACAACATAGTCTGTTTCTGTTCGAGGCCGAGGTCTTCAAGCAATGTCGGTAGGTCGTCTTACAGAAAGTTGCTTTATTTTTCACCGTTCCAGGAACCCTCAATGAAATTGGAAGCAATGAGTTTGTGACCTATTACANCAGAAAGTTGCTTTATTTTTCACCGTTCCAGGAACCCTCAATGAAATTGGAAGCAATGAGTTTGTGACCTATTACTCAACACCAAACGTTTACATACCATGGACACTGATGGTCAGCTTGACACAACCAATGTCGGTTTCCCACTCTCTAACAATGAAGGTGGTCGATTAACTTCACCATGGTTCGTGAAAGTTGACTCATCGGAATAAATCCGGGATTCGTTGTTTTTGTAGCAGTGCCCATTAAAAAATATTACTTGATTCTGTAAAANACTCATCGGAATAAATCCGGGATTCGTTGTTTTTGTAGCAGTGCCCATTAAAAAATATTACTTGATTCTGTAAAACATCGCCGTGCAGTTGTAGATGCATAGACACATGACAGGGATGCAAATTTTGACGCTTTAGTATTCTCTAAAACCAGGTTGCGATATTCCGCTACCACGAGCTAATTCTCAAGTGCTCGCGTGGGTGTTATGGGCGACCACAGATAACGCTGCCACATTATTATAATTTTCTCCAGTAACTACTGCTGTGTAGGTCCTTTTTTAAGGTTGTACACTTCCGTCGGTAGTNCCACATTATTATAATTTTCTCCAGTAACTACTGCTGTGTAGGTCCTTTTTTAAGGTTGTACACTTCCGTCGGTAGTAAACTATTTGAAAACTCGGGAAAATGACGTGAACGACCGCACCCTGTCTGGAAAACGCTCAGCATTAAGAATGACAACATTATCGACGTTCCATCTACATTCGCCATAAATCAAAATCATCTCTTTTTTCTCTTTTACAGATAAAGATGCTATACTTGTGGAGTACCAATAGCACCCCCAATCGGAAATACGATGTAAACGAAACGTCAAACCTACAACCAGGCCGGTGGGTTTAAGGGCATTGTAGTTAAATTCATGCTTGCATGTTGGAGAATACAAGATCAAATAATCGACANCAGGCCGGTGGGTTTAAGGGCATTGTAGTTAAATTCATGCTTGCATGTTGGAGAATACAAGATCAAATAATCGACCAGGAAATAGAGGAAGCGAACACTGTTATCGTAGACAACACAACGTGGGCACAGGCATTGTTAATGTACAATAGTTACCGCGAAATATGTTCATGCTCTGTTTGTCCCTCATAACAGCGACGGATACACGGATGCGACCTAAGAGCCACTGTTTCTGACGACACGCCACACATACATGTTTCGTTCTAATTGTGTATGTTTTACCATATTCGAAACAAATCTATAATCAACGATGGGGTTTCCCATTTGAAATAAAACATTAGGATTCCTATTTGATATTTNAACGATGGGGTTTCCCATTTGAAATAAAACATTTGGATTCCTATTTGATATTTCAACGTTATTTATAAGCTTGAAGTGCCCCTCGAAAATAGTGAGTGTATACTTGGACCCTTTTGTCGTACGATGCAACCCTTCGCGTTATTCCGTAGTCTTATGTTAAATGAATCACCTGGTAAAATGTGGAATGTAAGCGGATTTGTACTATTAAGTAACCTGTACTGTATAAAATACAGGTTCTAATAAAATATTATTTATGATATTACATTAAAATCCCGCGGTTTTGTATGGAAAGGTTCGGGCGACAAGAAAACTTTTCAGTTTTGCATTTAAGTTTATATTGATTTAATAATGATGTTGCATATAAAATCAAATTCACAGCATAATCTTACTACTGGTGACTATTGCTTTTCTGGAAAGTCAATCTGTCAAGTTATGACTGTGACCATATATCAATAGCTTCTAATATTAAAATTTATTAATTTAAAATATTTAGATTTTTTTTAAATTTCAATGCAATTTACCAGAAATATTAGTAATATTTTCGTAAATTCTTGTGACTAGCCAGCTCTTATATTTTTCTGAAGTTTTTTTGAAGGCGCAGCGAAATGGAAAAGTGAGTCAGAGTGTATTTAGTATGTATTTAGCACCATGGCGATAAGACTAGGATATATAAAGTTGGAGATGCAACAGAACACATAGATAGGGAAGCATAAAGCAGAAAAGCTCCAACAAAACCTGTCAGCCAGAAGCAATGTCCGACATGTTTCACGCGCAAATAGTCCTAGGGATCCAAACCCGATTTAACATCTTAGGAGGCGAATGGTTTGACCACCGCAGCCATGTGAAATTAGAAACACCTGTGGTTTTCAGTTTCATTACTTTTATAACATATTGATATGTAAGAAATCTCTTGAATACGAATACATTTCTGTTGTTTTATCGACAAAAATTAAACTAGAAATTAAGTAATGTTTAAGCACTGCGAGGAGTTCATTGATTTCTTCTTAATTGGTTGCTTTCCTTCGTTCTGTTTGCAAATATTTTTTTTAAGAATGCAACGCGTTTGAAAAGTATGTTGTCATAACTACAAACAAAAACTGAGAAAAAATATTTTACAAAATTTAATTGATTTTAGATTCATGCCTCATTTGCTGCATATTTCAGTAAATTTATGCATACAAAACATGTGGTGACCTTCCTTATCCAAAATATGATTTTCAAGACCGTCAATAACGATACTAACTTAAATTGACTCTCATGTTATTAGAGCTTTATGAAAATATTTATTTTCCATATGAAGTGGATCCATACCAAAAATTAATGTTTTATATTTTTTAACCCGTACGGTTAAAGTGAACCTAACNTTTCCATATGAAGTGGATCCATACCAAAAATTAATGTTTTATATTTTTTAACCCGTACGGTTAAAGTGAACCTAACGATTGTTTTTTAGTTCTTTGCTAAGGTATCGTGGATTGTATCTTTGACACATAGAGGCTAGTTTTAGCCTACTTTCTGAGGGAAAAAAAGNTCTTTGCTAAGGTATCGTGGATTGTATCTTTGACACATAGAGGCTAGTTTTAGCCTACTTTCTGAGGGAAAAAAATGTTTATGAGATCACTTCCCTGTCTGTGGATCTGGGTGTATGTGCTGTTCTGTTTGTGTGTGTACGTGTGTGTGTTTCTGTGTGTGAGTCTGTCGTGCGTGTCACCCCACCCTCCCCTAATCGTGTCTGAATATTTTAACGCGTCAAACGAATGTCACCAAACTTGGTACATATATAACACTTGGTAAGGACACCTGACTTTAATAATTTTCGATCCCGTCGCGCACCTACTTTCCAAATAGCGGACATTTTAAAATTTTGAGTGATTTGTGATATCTCGAACTATTCAACCGATTGACACAAAATTTTGTATTCTGGCAGGATATGTTGGCATAAACTTTCAAGGTGGATATTGTTGTTGGTCCGCCATTTTGGAAAATATCACCAAATGAAGAAATAGTTTTTACATTATATTTCGAAAGCTATTAAACAAATTTTACAGGCAAATAAAACTTTGATAGGATAAGTAAACTATTAGGTACTTATTTTCAAAATGGCGTCCATATAAATATTTTAGGTTTATTTGGTATATCTATATTACCATTCGACCAATTTCGGTAAACTGAAAATATTTATAACAAGACTTATATTTACCAACCAAAACAATTTTTCGGCCATTTTAGAAGAGAGCTCCATACGAATAAATAAAGTTGTCATATATCGGTAAAAAAAACCGATTCCTACTAAATTTGGCAAACAAGTAGTACAGATGCAGATGATATTAGGTGATAGGCACATCAGACTCTTATTTTCAAAATGGCCGACATTTTGATATTTTAAGCTTTAAATGCTATATTGTCGAAACCATATAATCAAGTCCAACTTATCTTTGTTTACTAACGGCAGATACTACAATTATCAGCTGTATCTGCATGGGGCATCTTTTGTTCCCCATTTTGCAAGATAGTGCCATGTGAATAAATAAATTTCAGTGTTATCTCAGGAAACAATTAAAGGAATTCTATCAAATTTGGCAAACATGTAGTACCGAGGCAGGTTATGTTAAGTTGTATACTTTAAGCGTGTCATACAATAATGTTAAAATGGCGGCCATTTAACCATTTTAGATTAGAATGTTATATCATCGAAACCATGTAATCAATTCCAACTTACATTTGTATATGGTCAGTAGATATTACAACTATCAACTGTATCTGTATGGAGAATACTCAATTATATATATATATATATATATATATATATATATATATATCGCTACGAAAGAAACAAAAATTTTATTTCATATTTTAGGAAACAATTGGCATATTCTTACCAAATTTTTCAAACAAAAAGTACTGCAGCAGGTAGTGTAAACTGATTTGTTTTAAATAGTTCAGTCAGTAATTTTCAAAATGTTTGCTATATACATATTTTAGCACAGCATATTTTATTAACGAAACAAATTCCAACTTAACTTTGTATGCTGGCAGTATCTATCACAACCATCAAATTTGTCTTTTGAGAGCCTTATTTCTCTGCCATTTTGTGAGAAAGCCTCACCAAAAGAAATTATTTTATTTTCATTTCGTGGGAAAGAATCAGCACATTCCTAAAAAAATTGGCGAAGATGATGTACTGTGGTAAACTATATTAATATGTTATATTTCTAAGTAAGACGATTATTTTCATAATGGCGGCTATAAAATAATTCTAGTTTTGTGTGCTGTATCTACGAAACAATAAAATCTATTTTAACTTAATTTTGTCAGTATACAATCATCGAATGTGCTACTACATTAATTTTTTGTCCTTCATTTATGAATATCACCACATGAAAATTGTGGAGACTTTATGCCATATAACAAGGACAAAATAACCGATTCCTATCAAATGTTACACTGAAACATTTGAACTAATTTGTACCAAATTGTGCACACCATAAATGCTATAGAAGTCAATTCAAACATTCATTTTTTAAATGGGCCAGACAAAGAAGTTCAAAATGCCGTCTTCATAATAATTTCGGCAAGCTTGCCACATATATTAAAAAATTTAACTAAATTCAACAAAAAAATCTTTGTAGACATTATACATCAGAAGCATCGTATACATAGCCTCTTTTTATTTTTGGAAACTTTGTAAGATAACCTGAAAAACGAAAAGATTTTTTATGGTATATTGCGGAGACCAAACAACCGATTTCCACTAAATTATTCAAACAAGTAGAACTACATTAGGCCATGTAAACTTGCATGTTTAAGATGACACAAGTAGTTAGAAATGGTAGGTTTAAACACAGCTTCGTGACACACAGCCCCGGAGCCACCGAACCTTGATAAGAAAACGTCATTATATGACGTGTTTTTTTCCCGCTTTTCCCTCGAAATATCCCTTCCCCCCCAAAAACAGTCAAAATTTCCCTTTTCCTAAAAAATTTTCAAAATTTAATTTTTATAAAATTTTTTTCCAATGACTCTACAATGTGTTTCGTGACTCCTTTTTGGGCAATGATGGATTGAGTGATTTTACGAAAATATATTAAAAATATTATTATTATTATTACATCATGTTCTTGCATTCAAAGCTGGGAGGGTTATCTCAGAGTCTTCCCAATCTCAAAATCAAAAGGGGGGGCCGCAGTGATGCAATGGATAGATGACATGTTCGAGAGGGTTATCTCAGAGTATTGCCAATTTCAAAATCGACGGGGTGCCACAGTGACGCAACGGATAGATGACATGTTAAACTTCACACTAGTGCATGCCAAGCTGGGTAGTTATCGCAGTGTCTTCCTAAAATCAATTAACATTTAATAAATTCCTACGAGATGATAAGCATTACGTGATTGCATGACAACCCGAGATGGTTATCTCAGAGTCTTGCCAAGCCAGGAGGTTTATCTCAGAGTCTTCCCAATGCCAAAATCGATGTGGTGCCGCGGTGACTCAACGGATAGATGACATGTCAACCTCCATGCGCTCGCATTCCAATGGGGTGCAGCCGTGACGAAGCGGATAGACGACTCGCTTCCCAGCAACCATGACATAGCCCAGGCGATGAGGTGCCGTGGTGACGTAGCGTATAGACGACTCGCTTCCCAGCAACCTCAACATAGGCCGAGGCGATGGTTTGCAGCTGTGATGTAGCAGATAGACGACTCGCTTCCCAGGCATGCAAGAGCGTGATGTATATCTAGTAGGAAGGACTTAAATTTGAATTTGATTTTGGGATGACACTGAGACAATCTTCCCTGTTTGGCATGTAAAAGTGTTAATGTATATCATCTCATAGGAAGGTATTAAATGTTAATTGATTTTGGGAAGACACTCAGATAAGCTTATTGGCTTGGCATGCAAGACCGTGAATTATATCATCTCGTAGGAAGGACTTAAATGATAATTTATTTTGGGACGACTCTCAGATAACCCTCTCAACTTGGCATGCAAGAGCGTAATGTATATCATCTCGTAGGAAGGAATTAAATTTCAATTAAATTTTTGGAAGACTCTGGGATAACCCTCCAATCTTGTCTTGTATGCACAAAATGTATATCATCTCGCACCCCATCGCTTGGGCCTATGTCATGGCCACTGGGAAGCTAGTCGTATATCCGCTACGTCACTGCGGCACCCTGTCACCTGTGCCTATGTCGTGGTCGCTGGGAAGCGAGTCGTCTATCTGCTACGTCACTGCGACACCCCATCGCCTGGGGATATGTCATGGCCACTGGGAAGCGAGTCATCTTTCAGCTATATCACCGTGGCACCCCATCGCCTCTGACTATGTCATGGCCGCTGGGAAGCGAGTCGTCTATCCGCTTCGTCACCATGGCACCCCAATGGAATGCGAGAGTGTGAAGTTTAACATGTCATCTATCAGTTGTGTCATTGCGGCAGCACGACGATTTTGGCATTGGGAAGACTCTGAGATAACCTTTCCATCTTGGCAAGACTCTGATATAACCCTCCCAGCTTGTCATGCAAACACGTTATGTATATCATCTCGAAGGAAGGTATTAAATGTTAATTGATTTTGGGAAGGCACTGCGATATACCACCCGGCTTGTCATGCAAGCATGTAATGTATATGGAAGGTATTAAATGATCACTTTATTTGGGAAGACTCTANTAGTGTGAAGTTTGACATGTTATCTATCCATTGCGTCACTGCAGCACCCCACCGATTTTGAAATTGGGAAAACTCTGAGATAACCCTCTCGATCATGTCATCTATCCATTGCATCACTGCGGCAGCCCGTCGATTTTTAAATTGGGCAGACTCTGAGATAACCCTCGCAGCTTGGCATGCAAGGGAGTGTTATAATAATACTTTAAATATATTTTCGTAAAATTCCTCAATCCCTCATTGGCTTAAAAAGAAGTCACGAGCCACATTGTGAAGTCATTAAAAAAATTATTATAACAATTTTTTTTTTTAAATTAGGAAAATTTGGGGAATTTTGAGGGAAAAAGGGAAATTTTGACGTTCTTTTGGGTAAACAGGGATATTTGGAGGGAAAAACGGGGAAAATCACTTCATATAATGAAGTTTTCTTATCAAGGTTCGGTGGCTCCGGGGCTCCGTGTCACGAAGCTGTGTTTCAACCTACCATTTATACCTACATACACAGTCACTTATTTCCATCATGATGGCCATGTAGCTATCTTAGGTTAGGAAATCCTATAATTCGAAACATTAGAGTGATTAAATCCGAAATTGATGCTCCGGATCATACCTCTTTAATGCAGTGGACTGCATGATATTTTATTGTACAAGGTTTTCTGAGCTCAAGTCCTGGGTAAGGGACGTGTGTATTTGTAACTGTTTCGCTTTTGCTGAATAAATTTCTGGTCTCATTTATAATGTTATTGCGTTTAAAGAGAATTTAAGTCCTACCTACAATCTCAGCTTTAAAGAACTTACTATAAAATTAATTCTACCCATGTTGGGGAAAGTAGACTCATTTGTAATATGACTAACTTATAGATAAAATAGTGTTTATTGTTTACAACAATTTTTACACTCTGAATCGCTGAGTTAGATAATTTGTGTAATTTTAGACATGTAATTTGTGTAATTTCCGAGTAAGCCATGGAGATGGGATTGTACTATTTTACTTTGCAAAGAGCGCTTTTTAAATCTGTAAAAAACTACTACGTCTACGTAAATGTATTAAGGTGTAGTTAAATAAGCAGACATAATGCATAGGTATTTAAGCATGTTTATCTGGGTCTACCTTCATTGGCTATCTATAACATATCACAAACATAACTGCCATAAATATCATCAATCATATCGACATTACAAGACCTACAACAGACAAATGTAAAAGATTTCATGCACCCAAAATACCAAAGCACCATATCAACCTATATCGGTTGTTCGCAAACTAATCATAATAAACACCAGAGCCGGGTAGATAAGTACAAATTGGGCATATTTCATCAAGGAACCAATAGTCTAACATGCATTGTTAACCTGCTAATTGCAGTGGCAAAGTGCAGGGGCGGGTATGCAACTTTGTATATTAGTTATTGTAACCCGCTTGTGCAAAGGTCTGCATTCCTGATAACACTGCTCAGTACTGCACAGTCGCAGTCTCTGAAGTGCAACGTATCTACAGTTCCTGCAGGACATGTTACTGGAATACTTGGAGGAAGTTCCTTTAGATGCTCGTGAGGCGATTTGGTTTCAGCAGGATGGGGCCCCGCCTCATTTCGCCATTGCGGTTCGCTGGCACCTCGACAAGCACTTCCCGAATTGGTGTATAGGTAGGGGATGTCCCATAGCATGGCCACCACGCTCGCTTGACACCACACCACCTTAATTTTGGCTGTGGAGCCACATCAAATCCGTGGTGAATGCCACACCACTTGACACGAAGGATGAGCTCACTAGGCCGGAAACCTTTGCACCTGTGCATCGCAACATGCTTCAATGCTGCACCGCCTGTGTGGCTGATGGTGGCGAACAGTAAGAATAAATGTTTAGAACAGAGACATTGAACAGACTCTGTACCCATGCCTTCAGCCCAAATGTGTAAATAAAGTGTCATTTCATTGCACTTCCTATATCCTAGTTTTTGTGATTGCCTATCCGCACCCCTGCACATTGACATTGCCATTAGCAGTTTCACTATGGACCTTAAACTATTGGTTCCTTAAATAAATATGCTCAATTTGTAATTATCTATCCCACTCTGATGTTAATCATCATTTATTCGTGAACATTCTGTATTCCAGTAGGATCATATTGACATTACATCAGCTAGGCGCACACGTTTATCCAATACGTAGTTGTATCCACATGGGCTAATTTAACTATAACAGGGACTGATTCTTCAAATTACAAACTCCTCGCAAAAATTGACTGCTCACATAGCCTGACCACTCATGGGGTTTAAACCATATAGTTGACTCCACATGGGGTTGACCCCAGATGGGTTTGACACAATGGTGCATTGACTCAATGCTCTGATGACTCAGTACTCTGATGACTCAATTCTCTGATGACTACACTGTGTTGACTCTGCACATTGTTCAATCCATACAGGGATGACTCCAATGGGTGTGGTACCAAATGATGTACACACATTTGCAAAGAAAAATTATAACCATGAACAAATAGCGCGATTACAAGGAAGGTTACCATGCAGTATTGTCATAGAGTAATGTGAGCCACAGAGTCAAGTTCAGTGAACATGCAGTATGCCCTGGCAGCATATTCGACAAACCTTTGCCCAGCTGAATGAGACTGAGAGAGGCCACAACATCGGCCTCTCATAGGCAGGTAGTACCTACATTTCGATGTATTATTCCCCACTTAAAAAATTCTGCCTGCACTGTGAGTCGGTGTTGGATACAGTGGGAATAGGAGGGTAAAGACACCTATCGATAAAGCTCGGATCGACCTTGGCGGACCACCAGCAGGGAGAATCGTTTCATCGTTTGACAGGCTGTAAACGTTCCACAAATGTCGCTGCGCACCATCCAGGGACATGTCATCGCTGATAGGGATACGCCTGAGTCCACCAAATCCATATCTATGTGGTTATTAGAGGGATATCGGTTGTCGCATCGTCCCTCGCTATTTCTACNGGCTGATAGGGATTCGCCTGAGTCCACCAGTTCCATATCCATGTGGTTATTAGAGGGATATCTGTTGTCGCATCGTCCCTCGCTATTTCTACCATTACGATCTGAGTATCGCATGTGACCTGCCGGGAACGATCAGCATAGCAGCTTACAGATTGGTGACAGAAATGTTCTGCATCGAATCACAGGTCTATCTGGATATATACGACCCCTGAATTAGAGTCTAGAGACATCGTGGCCAGTGTTGATAACCATGCTTTATTGTAGAGAAGCACACTGCCCCAACGAGAGGTGTCGTGGTGTGGGGCGTCATTTCCTATGTTTCCCTCATCACATTGGTGGTGATTGAATGTACCCTGATGGTGCGGCGATGTGTCCAGGAAATTCTGCGACCACATGTATTCCCCTTCATAGTGCAGCTTGACTATACAATTTTCCAGCAGGATAATTTCCGGCCTCCCACAGCACAGGTACCTCTGGGCTTCCTTCGTGATGTCAAAATGTTTTCTAGGCCAGCCAAATAGCCTGACATCTCGGCCATCGAGAACATTTGGGACTAGATTGGACAGCATCTGCGGCCAGCAGCAACTATGGAGGATTTGGAGTGTCGGTTGCGCCAGCTGTGGCAGAATATTCTTCAGGAGAACATGCAATGTCTGTATGTCTCAATGCTCGACTCTTTGGCCGCCTCTCTTCATGTTAAGGTTGGTCCAACTCCATACTAAATGCATTATGCAAGTGTTGGGCTCCTGAAATATGTGTTTGATGTGGTACAATATTTTAATGGTTTCTGTATAATACTACCATGTCCTGGGTACCACTTTCTTGCCTCTGCGATGGCCCCTTCAGGTTGGATATTTTTTTGCATGAGAGAGTATCTCCTTCTGAATGTCTTAATAATATATTAAAGGTATAGAGGTGGAGCATGAGGGGGTGGTATTAGCATAAAAACTATGATAAAATTTTACTATATTACTTATGATTCACCTCATCCATTTTAGGTCTATGAAAGCAACTCATACAGACTCGTAGCACCACAAAATATCTCAAACTTGTTTCTCTCGCCAAGGGGCAAAGTTAAAGTGATGGCATACTTTTCTAGGAGTCATACAATTTTATTAGCTATATTCGCATATGGGAAGCTTAAATCACTTTCAGCACTCGAGAAGAAACTAAGCTTGCATACCTGCCCAAAGAATACATTCTTGTGTAGGCACAGAACGAAATACAGTATGTTTACAATCGCCTGCCTACTTACCTACAACAGGACGAAAAAATGGTTGAGAGTCTCCTGTGCCTAGAGTATTTTCAAGTATGCACCACTGTTCGACACACCACATTATAAGACCCGGTGAAAGACATGTCGGGAGGATGTTGCAGCGACAAAGTAAAAGGTGCCTGCAATACTGGAAGATGGCTGTTTTAAGGCAGATGGTTGGCCAGGTGGATGAATTCGCTGGTTAGACATCTATCTACTCCATTAGGTCTCATATTACAGCCCAGCAACCATGCTGTTGGCAGCTATAAAGCCAGCATACATCAACCATGGGAATCGAGACTGGCAACACAAGTTCCTTTGAGCTGTGTTTCACAGCATGTTTATAGATTTAATGTAGTTTATAAGGGCATATAATGTAAAAAAGAATGTCAGTTTAACGTATGTGATAGAAAGTAGGTCGTAACGACTAAGAATCATCTACTCTGATTGTGTAAGCTGTTACTATGTGAATAAAATATCTCATTCACACTCCTTTTTAAAATTGAGTTGGGTCTATCAGTAATCCCATGAAATACATTAGAAACGCATATTATGTGTTAAATTATATTTGATTTACAGGGCATGCTTTATAATAATGATTTAACATAGTTTATTTTCATAAGACTTCATGTTCTGCTCTTGATATAACTCATAATATTCCAAACATAAGTTAAAACTTGAAGATAAGAATACACATAACCATATTTCCTTATGTGCATATAATGACATAACAAACACAACTAGTGTTATAGGCATTAGATGGAATAGCCGAGTCTGGGACGTCGGCCATCTTGAATGTGAGTGACCTTGACATGTGGTGATCTAAACCAGGAAGACCTTTTGATGACCTTAAATCCTAAAAATTAATGGCAAAAAATCGTAAAAATAAAAGGGGAAAATATGTTATTGGACATAACCATCATTTTGGATTTCTGTAATCTTAAACACCGATGATATTGATCTAAAAAAAAATCACGAAAAATAACAATCATTCATAAAAAATCGGGAACATTTTAATTATTGATTATGGCCGATATCTTGGATTTTTATGAAATATTCCTTGACTCCCAGTGACTCTTAACCCAAAAAATGTAGAAAAATTACAAAAATCCTGAAATAAATGGCATGAAAAGGTAACAAAATTAAATATTGACCATGACTGCCATCTTTGACTTCCGTGTCCTTGACTTTGGGTGACAGCAAACTCGAAAAATCGCAAAAATCGTAAAATAAATCGTTCTTAATCGGATCATAATTCTGAAAATAATAAAAAACTGAAAAATAACAAAATGCTAAAATGTATTACAAAAAGGACAAATTCGACCAAACTTCACACACTAGCATACTTGTGATATCGCACCCCAGTGATGAAAATTATCACATGGTAATTTAAGCCCTATGCGATCTTATAAGCATAGTTGACCATAATTCCCGAACAGTTTAAGATATAGTCTACAAATTTGTAACATACGCATCACCCCCTGACAACGAAAATTATTACAGGGTCATTTATACTCTAGGTGTACATATAAACATAGTTGCTCGTAATTCACGAAATGTTTAAGATACATTCGTCAAATTCATAACTAAGGTATTACCCCTGACAACGAAAAAATTATTATTACATAGTCATTTAAGCCCTATTCGAACTTATAAGCATAGTTGACTGTAATTGCTCACACGTTTAAGGCACAACCACCTAATTCGTAACATAGACATCACTTCCGATATCATTAATTATCGCAGTCATTTAACCCCTATGCGAACGTATAAGCATCGACATGAATCTGGTTGTTCTATGAACATGAAACAATCTACCTTAACATGTGAACAGTGCAAGTTTCAATTTAAACGATGTGATAACTTAATAAGATATCTTGCAACGTCTGATAGAATCTCTGCTGTGCCAGCTAAGCGATGTAATGTATTGCCTACATTTGAAAATACGTGAAGGCCAGACACCTGCTGCATTGGATACTAGTGCGCTGTCACCATCGATAACATCTGACCTGGACATAAACATTTCTCCACAGGCATAAAGATATTCATGTTACATCTGCAGCAAGATCTTTAGTAAAAGTAGCAGTGCTCGTCAACATGATAAATCTGGAAATTGTTTGAAGAATACACAATGGGCTTACTATACTACTTGTTGCTATAAGTGTGGTCGTGAATTCTCATGTTATTAAGTAACAGGTGTTCCAGACTGCATGCCACGCGAAATATACGACCATCAGTTAAAACTATGTCGTGAGTCATATTACAACCATAGCAAAATGTGTACATATAAACACCTACACATGTGTCTGTTGTAAACTTACTAAATGAGAATGGATTTATACTGAAAGAATCTGCATTCCGAGGTTTTATGAAGACGCATGTTGCATTTTATTCATCAGGTATGGTGGACGATATTTGTACATCTCTTAAGGAAATGAAACAGAATATTATATATCAACTTTAATGCGAGATGGAAAAAGAAGGTTCAGTAAAATATTATATATGGTTGGACTGTAAATATAGTAAATCAGAACCACATGGAGATGATGAATTTAGCGAGAGAGCCTTCAAGACCTCGAATGTACTTCGGTATAACACATGCGAAATTGAAGGCAGTGTTGAAGCTAGTAAACAGATTATTTGTCACGAAGAAGAAGAATATATGGGGAAGGGTTCCGGTTGGTCATTATATAAGATACATCAGCTACAGCTGAGAACAAATTTACTTAATTCACTTGGCAAATAGATGTATGCAGATTGAGGGCATGCAATCGAGAATGTCCTGTACGACTACCTGCAAAACCTCCACCGAGTGTGAAGAAGGAATTACGAGTGTTGCAGACATTTTCTATGAAGAGTGCGAGCTATACAGATCGTCAGAAGATGTGAACAACAAACATCCATTGCTAACATGCAAAGTGAAAAACGAAGATGCTACAACTAACCAAGACATCGAGAACGCAAGTGTGACCTCCAAGTCTGTTAATGATGATGTGAAATATGTATATTCTACTGATGAAGTGCCTACATCTTCAAAGCAAAATAATAAACATGTTTCTGAAGATAAGAACTATTTGAAATTGAGACAGAAGAAACGAAGATTCGAACCTAGTACCCTGGCCCAGAGATATCTAACAACCTACTCATTGTGAAAGAACATACATGCAGATGCGTATCGAGAACCTTCTGAGAAGAGTGACGGGAAGTCTAACTGCTTATTTTGTGAAGACTTCAATGACTTGGTTGAAAGACTACAGGTGATGGTTCCATTGCAGTGGATAACTGAAGACATATGCCGCATCTTATTCGTCAGACATAGTGGACGATATTTGTACATATCTTAAGCATATGAAACAGAATATTATACATCAACTTACAAGCTAGATAGAAAAAAGTAGTGACAGTAACATATAATATAGGGTTGGTCTGTAAATATACCAAGCCAGAACCACATGAAGATGAATATAGTGAGAGAGCCTTCA
>NQII01010776.1:0-21038 GCA_002778355.1 Clitarchus hookeri
TTAAGTTTTAGGGGTGGGAAATCTTGGACACTGTGAAGCACACTAAATTTATTTTTCAATTGCAAATTGAAATTCGCTTGGGTTGGGGTAGTATGCGAGTGTCTTGTCAGTTTTTTTTTTTGCTTAGCAAATTCCCGCTTAGCTAGTTTGTCACTGAGCAACACAATTTGATTTTGAAGATGTTCATTCCTTGTTTTCAATTCTTGCATTTCTTTCTTAAGTATGTCAATGATAGTGTTTAACAACTTTTCATTATAACAACAGTTACAAGGTAAATGCATATTTTGCAAGCTCTTTGACATTATTTTACTCATAGTTACCTCACTATTAACGCAGCCGTTCTCGCTGATGCAGGCCGTTTAGCTTGTGTACACATGTCTTCATTTGTTTCATTGCCTTTGCCTTGCCATTTTTAATATCGCCGCTACACCACACGCAGAACCAATCTTTTTGTAGCGACACAGTTTCTTCCATGCCACAATAAAAAGGAATATTTGGTGAAAAAGGTTAGAAACGCATTGCAGAATTATGGAGTTTTAGGTAGTATAGACAAAAAGAAAGGTCACCAAATAAGTGAAAAATAGAGAAGGTGAATTATTTCTACTATGATTAGATAAATAGAATTGCTTCCAATATAAAAGAATGTGTTTATACCAAGTGAAAATGGAAAAATAGAATTGAAAACGAAAAGACAATAATATTGTGAGTTGTGTTTCATGAAAATTTTTGTAGACATTGTGCATTCAGATCGCTGTAGGTTTTTTTGACAAAGTTCAAAGGAGTTTGTGCCCCATCTTATTTCAGTGTAGATGCTTGCTAAATTTTGGACAGATCTTGATTGATAGACATATTTTTTCTTGCTAGGGTGCAGAACATTGTGTCAACTATGTCTGAATTAGTATTGAAGAAGAAATGTGCTCCATAAATTTTTTTGTCCTGTTAATAAAAAAAAAGGCAAGAACATTAAAAATAAATCATGTTTTTGAATAAAGCATTTATTTGGAACTGAAAACAAAATGGTGGCAATAATGTTTTGAAAATATTGGTCATTTTAAGAACTTATGAACATGTCTGTAGAAGATTTTAAGATGTGTGCAAATTTCTCGGAACCCAAAATTAAAAAAAAGACTACGAAAAATGAGTTTTATGTAATGTTACATTCCTTAACTACTGGAGATTCCTACACTAGTCATCGGTACCTCTTCAAAATATCTATAAACAAAGCATATTCCTGATAATATCAGAAGTATGCATATATCTAATTGCAAAATTAAAAGGAATCTTTCCACACATGGTTTGAGTGCCAATACACTGCGCACAACAAATATTTACTTCAAAATAATTTTAATATTTGCTGCGAAAATGTATACTGAGTTCTGCATTGAACACACAACACAAATTTTTATTGGTTTGGACAGGTCTAATATTTAGCATGACAACATTCACTGCTAATAAAATTGTTATGCTCAAAACAAGCCCACAAATAACGTAAAATCAAGCACACTGATTGACTGAAAATTGAGTGAATAATCACAGATTCAATAGAATAAACTATTTAGCTATTTTTCTATGGATACAGTTATTTAGCAATGAGCAGAAAATTTTTCAGAAGCTCATAATTGTTATAGTTAGGAAAGTGATGGGGATGTATGAACTCTGCTGGTTCTCTGCCATACACTAGAATATTGTTACATGCCACTCCAAACATGCTTTATTCTTTAGGTGTTTACTCCAATCTTGGTATTAATGAAATTTCTACTATTTAACCAAAGATTCTTATAATCATAATCGGAATGATAGTTTGCTATAAATATGCCAACAGTTGCTAATCGTAGTAGCTCCAGGCTACATGTGCAATCAGTAGGAATGAGGAAAATAAAATTTACACCCCTCTTGATCTTTTCGATAATCCACTACTTCTGAACGATACCCCCTCCGGTATATTTACATCTCCAAAATTTTGCCTTTTCTATTATAACAAAAGACCCAATCCCTGCAGTTTTGCACCTTGTCTCATTTGCTGTAACGTCTAAAATGTATAAGTGTATTAATTTTCATGGCATGTTTTGAGTTGATTATAATTTTTTTTTGTGTTTTATGTTTAAACTAAGAATGCTGTACTTTGGCTAGTTTTGCATTAAGTTAAAAACTCATTGCAGAGATGAACAGTAATAGTAAATGTAAAAAATTGTCTTCTTTTAAACGTTTTTGCTCTTGAAGTAAATTTTCTCACTTATTTTATCTGTAAATAATGCTCAGTTATGTTGTCACGTTGAGTGACATTTACAAACCATGGGGGGCCTGGATGGTAGGCAAATCCTAACTCTAATCTTAATCGCTGGACTCCTGCTATACTTTGAAGAAATAAGAGAGGTAACCATGAAAAGATACAGGGGTCTAAACACTAAAGATTCCATACAAGACCTCGGTAACAGCTGATACGTCCTAAATAGCTGTTAATTAATAATCAAAAAGATTAAAACAAAACACTATAACAATTGGTTTGTGGGGTTTACCTAAATGAAATGAAATAATTACTCTCCAGATATAAATTTATAGAGATCAAACATTTTAATTAACATAATAATTGAAACTTGATACATAAATGTAATTATAAAAATTTACTAGGAACTGAGTTTTGTGATGATTAAATACAAATAAAACAAATTAATTAGGAAATGTCCACAAATAACAATTTGAAAACTTCACCGCCATTACAATTAAATTATTCAATAGACAACAAGGGTGCTGAAGATAGTTAGCGGTGAGGTGAAGGAGAAGGCATATGGCACGGCCGATGTTAGAATACACGGCAGCAGTATGGGACCCGTACGTGGAGGTGGAGGTGCGAGAGCTAGAGAAGGTGCAAAGAAGGGCAGCAGGATGGGTGAAGGGTAGGTGGAGGAGACAGGGGCAGGATGGTGAGGATGAAGGGAATTATAGGCCATCAATGATGAAAGAAATGGGATGGAGCTCGTTGAAGGACAGTAGGAAAGTTGAAAGGCTGGTCAGGATGTACAGTATGGAGAATGGATAGGGAGGGTGAAGAAGTTTACACTGCCAGCTAAGTAAGGGGGTGTTAGAGGGAGAGGAAACAACAGTGAGAAGCTTCAGAGGGTGTGGAGGAGAACGGAGCGAGGTTGGTAGTCTATGCTTGTGAGGTCTGTGAGGGAGTGGAATGTGTTGTGTGAGGAATTGGTATCCATGAGGGGGGTTGGAATGTTCAAGAAGGGCGTGGAAGAGGAGTTGGTCGGTAGGGGAGAGGTGAGAGAGCTTGCCACCAGATGGTAGCCTAATTGCGGGTGTTGGTTTTTATTATCTGATAGAAGACATATTATATTCTGTTAAGCTCTTGCTGGCTTAATGATTTTTTCAAAACTTTGTATTTTTAATTCTTACTATCACATTACACGCCGAGAGTTTGATAGAAAGTAACGCAACTTGGCATTTAGAATTCACGACCAGGATGCATGAGCCAAAAGGGTGTAATATAACTTAAAAACTAAAGGTAAAACAAAAACTAAACTAAATCTGTGATCCCCAAGGGTACTTTCGTCCGATGAGAATGAAACAACACAATGTAAGCCCATTTTGGCTATCCCTATCCCCATGTATCCAGCCATTAATGGACTGCAAACTAATTTAACTGTGAAATAAACTACTTTAACTGTGAAATAAACAACATTGATTCCACCTCAATAACTCAATGGCTACATCTCAGCGGGACCCAGGGCTGGGCAAAAGGCTGTCCTTAAGCAACATCTCTCTGCTTGTAGTCTGTACAAAAATCCTAATAACCTAACAAAGTAGCGTTTTAACACCCTCACGTGCATGCTGGTGGGGGCAGCTGACGAAACAGTTTCATCGAGCGCAGGCTAGCCAGGCCTGCGACTGCGCTATTTCACAAGGCTGAGTTTACAAAAATTAGCGCAAACTGTATAGCTATCATAACACGGCATTTTCGAATCAGCGGTAAACCTGGCTGCACAAACAAGTCCCTTGCCCCATTTGGCGAGCAGAAGAAATTTCTAAACAACAGCCCTCGGGAAGGCAGAAAAAATTCGAACAGTGATAAAAATGTTCAAAGATCATTAGTATTAAGTAGAGTTTTAGCCACCTAGAAATATTGTGTTACAAGATGCCAGGGGCGTATCAGAGTTCTTGACAAAACACTTGATCCTTTGTGTACCTCCATAGAAAAAAATATGCAAGGGGTAAAATCCAGGCTTCCTGGGTGCCAGTGATGAAGAGCCTGATCACCAGCTGCTCCTCGACCAATCCAGCGTTGCGGCAACGTCTCATTCAGGTATCCGCGAATAGTTAGGTGCCAATGGGGTGGTGCACCATAAAGGAAACATCAGACCGTCCCCTTCACATTGACGTGTCTAATGCGAGCTCGCTACCCCCTCACCACCTCAAACCGAGAGTTACGAACGATATCCAAACCGTAACACCGGACATGCTGACAAGAGCGTGAAACGAGTTTGTTTATCGCGTAGATGTCGTTTGGGCCGCTCATGGTGGTCACATTGAACATTTATGAATGTATGGTAAACAAACTTCACGGTTCATTTGATTTGTCAATCAAGGTTGTAGGTTTTTTAGTTTTGATATTATNTGTCAATCAAGGTTGTAGGTTTTTTAGTTTTGATATTATATACCTCCAAAGTTGTGGTATTCTTTTATACTCACTCTGTATAATCAGTGTTGTCTATTGCCATAATTTAAAATGTTTGTCACTCACGTATGCAGTTAAATAGTCCCACTTGCCAGCACCACTACTCGTTCCTCTAAACTCTAAAACTGTCTGCTTGGAGTTCTATCGCAGCTTTAGTCACGCTGACCCTATCTAGCAGGTTCCCAGCACCCCAAGTCTTGCTGAGAGAGGCAAGGGTGATGACCAGAACATTCTTTCAATGATAACCCTAGAAATTCAATCAGCTCAAGAATGGGGGGTGTGCTAGTCCCAATAGGTTTATCTCTGCAGTAGCGGCACACCTTTGTAAATCTCCCGGCACTCCTCGAGTTACAGCTCACCTATGAGACACTGATTTGCATGCTCACTCGAGCAGGATGGGGCAAGGGAAGTGATGCAGGGTAGCATGAATGTAACAATATGTTTAAAAGAGAAAAAAACCAATCAGTACTTCATTTTTAAAATTTATTATTTTGTATTTAAGTATGTTATGCTTTCATGGATTTTTATCAACTCCGCAGGAGAGTTTCGAAATGTTTGAACTGCCATTAAACACCCTATGAATTACCAAAAATGTTGACAGAACATTTTTATCCTTTGTGACAGATAGATGTGTCCCTAGCGCAGCTTGGTTATCTGGAGTTGAGATGAGTAATTTGTGAAAGTTTAAGGACATTTCAATATGTATGGTGAAGCTGACCTTATGGACAGAGTTAATAAGATGTCCAAATTTGGTCTGAGAAAAGATTTTAAATATAAAATGTGTCATCTGTACATCCACCCAGAGTAATACGGTTCCATTAATCCTTTGAAATTATCCTTTTCGACCATAATCAACCGAAATGTGTCTAATTTGGAAATAAACTGGAATATAATTTTTCTTTTCTATATTTTGTCTACAAATGTGCAACGTGTTTAATGTTAGGTAACATTTATGAAATTTTGTTTGCGTGTCCCTACACACAGTCAGTATTAAAAACCCTACACTGCCCTAAGATATTCTTTTGCCCATGTTTACACTAGCTGTTGGACACAAACTGAAATATTTGCATTCAAAGATCAACAGTGAATTTTATTTGGATGGACTTTAGTTCAGTACAATAAAACCTTTTTAAATTCAATAAATTAAATTTTTGGCTTATNTGAATTTTATTTGGATGGACTTTAGTTCAGTACAATAAAACCTTTTTAAATTCAATAAATTAAATTTTTGGCTTAAAAATTTTAATTTTGAAGAAATATTTTATTTGCATAGGGTTAAAGCTAAACTGGGTATGATAAATTGCTTGTTTTTAAAGAGCATTTGAATTGATAAAAATTATTGAAAGAAAGCTATTGTCTAAAGTTGCGATCACACCGAGGGAACATTATGTAGCATGCAGTTTGTGGCAAGCGACATGTCGCATACTGTTGCATGTGCCACCTTAGAAATCTTGCAGCATTCAACATTTCGATAACCTCTAAAGCTAAAAATGTTTACCATGTGTCAAAAATTATTTCATTTCCTGTCCCTGTGTGATGTCAAAGCAAGCAATCACTGCCGCTGCCTTTATTGTTATTAATGAAGAAAGAAAAGTTGGAAGTGTTGGTGGAGAAGGCAAATATTTACGGACACCCCACGGCATCAAGATGACCTTATCAATAGTTTGGAAGATGATGATGACAGTTTTTTGAAAACTTCACCAGAATGAGTAAAAGTGACTTTAAATATGTTGTGTAAAAATGGAACTCAAATTTGACTTAACGTACTTGAGCATTTTCTTATCATTAGTAATCAAAATTGGGTAGTAAGGAATTGTACAAATGCAGCAAAGACTGTGAACTTCTAATATTTATTAAAATCCATGAAACAGTATTTTACAATATAATATATACTTTTCATGGTCAAGTGTGTGATAAACACTTGTGATAAATTTACTGTGATATTTGTAGAAATAGATACATGTGAGATGGATTGTTTGATACTGAGATGTAGGTGTAGTACGAGTAAAACACTAGGTGGCATTGAGCAAGTAAATGGTACAACATATTACAAGTGTGCGACAACTCTTTGAGTGGTAATATATTAGGGTTTATTATTACACATAACAAGTAAAACAGTACAATACAAGATAAATCTGTCAAATAGGCTATTCAAATTGTTTTCAGCTTGTGTATGGTTGAACTACAGTGATACTCAAAAGTGTACTGCAAATTGAATGGTAATCCAGCTTATTAAAAATAATTGAAATTAAACTTAATCTTTGAGAAGAATTTATTAATTGTTTTCCCTTTCCAAACAATGTTTAATTACTTTCACTGAACAGTACATTTTATTGCAATTACTAACTAAAAAAAACAAGACAGATGTTTTAAAAAAAGACATTTAAGCCATCTGTACATGAATAGTGAGTGGAAACATTAAAATATTTATTGGGAAATGTTTAAAAAAGTTACTTTGACAAATTTTTAACTTTAAAATTATTCACGCCGTAACTCGCCGGTACTTCACAAAAGTCTACTCAAGGTCTTGTGCTGTGGGCAAAGTATCTGCTTGGAACGTTTATTTTATTATAAAACTGGTGGTGGAAAATTACAAACATGTGAAAGTGTCAATTTCATTGATTTTCGATTTTGGTACAAGTCAACGGGATTTTCTTTTTTTAAACATGTGTTTCAGGTAGGTCTTATCGGGTGCGTGACATAACCTTTATTACAGTACAAACATAACAATTTGCCATTTTTGTTTCTCTTCTCATACATTAACCCATGTGGCTTGCCATTACATGCAAAATTGAAATATCTTTTACCATTTTGTATTCAAAAAACCACAAAGATATTTTAAAAATGAGCAGCACTTAAATCTTGCTTAAGCATCTGCAATAGGAGAAAAGAACCTTTTTGTTCTACAATTCAATAAATTCAAACTATAGCCGTTAGGCCATAGTTACAAACAATGAACAATAAATAAAAGCAAATAAATTCCAAAAAGTGAGAAAACACAAAGATATTAAAAATCACAAAATAAAGTATACACAAAACTGAAACATATAACTAAATAAATAAAATAAAATGGCTTGCAAACTAACCTTATCCTTGTTACAGTATCCATTTATATTCATCTTTCAAATCAAAATAAAAGAAGATAATGCTTGTTAAGGGCTGACATAATTAAAATAAAATATTTCAAACACATTTGGACTTCACAAAATATTAAAATTTCCATTCAATGTGTTCAATTCAAAATCATGTCTTATTGTATAGTGCAAAAACAGCATATGTCTCAAAAAGTCTATTGATGTGAAAAACAGTATATATATATTTTTTAAATCCAATATTAAGTAAAATAGAAGTGTGTCAGCAAATGCAGTGACCATATGCTGTAAGTGAGCAGTTATTAAAGTGGTAGCGTTGTTAGTCATTTTTTTGGGTAACTTGCCTCTGTGGAACTGTTAGTGGTGACCATACAATTTAATTGCAAATTAATAAAGGTAGAAGCGTTTTGTGTTGCATGTGTCTAGTTGTTTAACGAAACATTTTCTGCCAAAACTATGCAAATCATATAGCACCTCATGCATGCGGTCCCCTTACGGTTGAGCTGAAAAGTGAATAATAAACACAGCCTATGAATTTTAAAGTTCTCAAAGGTTTACGTCTGAGGTCACAATGAAAATTTAATTATTGGTTATTATGCCAGTTGGGAGGGCCTTGAAAAATGCTCACCCTACCATGAATAGCCCATAGTTTTCCTTTGCGTTTCAATGTTGCTACTTTCGAAATATAGTACAACGAGCTATCTGAAATGTTCTGTTTTCAGATGCCATGCAATGAACTACAGTGGAAGATTATATTAAGGGAATTTGATTTGCAATGGAACTACCCCCACTGTATAGGTGCTCTGGATAGGAAAAACATTCTGGTAGTATGTTTTACAATTACAAAGGGTCATATAGTGTTAATGGGAATTGCAGGTGCCAACTACTGTTTAACGTACGCGCACATTGGATGCCAAGGAAGAATTTCGGATGGAGCGGTATTCCATGAAACTATGCTTTATAAGAAGTTACAGAATAATATGCTTTGTCTACCAATCCCCGAAGCTTTATCAGGGAGAAGCGAACTTTCACCCTATTCATTGTTGCGCAATGCCTTTCCGCTTCACATAAACATCATGACTCCCTACACAGGGGTAGGCTTACTTAAAAAATTGCCAGACAGAATTTTCAATTACAGACAATTCTCGAGCTCGAAGAGTTGTCGAAAACACATTTGGCTTGTTATGCTTAATATTCTGCGTATTCCAGAAACCAATATTACTTAATGTTGACAATGACACAACAGCGTGCATTTTCCTTTACAACTTTCTGCGTCAAAGTCCTACTTTGAGGTTTCTGCACTGTGGCCCAGGTACTTTGGATACGGAAATGCACGATGGAACGATCGCTCATGACTCGTCTAGCTGTAACAAATGGGGATATAGGCATAGTGGATTTATTAAGGATGCCAAGAAAGTCATCTCACTAAACAAAGATGATGGGGGATGAATTCAAGAATTTTTTCTTAACACAGGAAGGAAGTGTTCCCTGGCAAGATCGATTCCATTGATTTGTATATTTCAGTGTGAAAACAAGAGAATTCTTAACAGTGTAGGATTTGTTTCATTCGGTACACTATGCACAGCATGTGACAGTAAGTGCATATTTTACCTGAACATTTGTATTTTTATAATACTATTTTATCAATATGCAATGCAAGAAGTATTATCTTGTTTTTATAATATAGACCTATACATTGTTTTTTAGTTGTTATTGATTAATAATGAAATTTCACAGTGAAAATGCCCACAAACAGGTTTTCCATACGCTATATAACAAAATAACATACTTTCTTAGTCATACATATGGCCATAATAAGAAGCACTCATTTTTATATGGAAACAAATAATAGCCTTGTTCTGTGACAATGTCTGAATTACATAAATTTAAATACTTAATAACTAGCCAAAAGGAGAAACCAAAATACAAGCCTAAATAAATACTAATTACTTACCTCAGATGAATTAATATGTACAGTACCCTCTTTGTGGTGTATCTACGTTCAGTAGAAATGCTAGAGCCTCTTATGCAAACCACTTAACCCTTTTCTTTGGCGATGATCCACTTTTCTTAGTAAGAGCTTTGTGTTCGCACATCATAGGTTTTTAATTTTTTTTAAACCAAGTCCACAGTCGTGTAATGTTTTTTTTTGCTAATTCCCTAATCAAATCAGTTTTTTCTTGAACACATTTGCCGTCTGGCTTTCGTATATCCCACAACAATTAATTTTTCTTGTAGTCAATGCACGACAGCGTATTTTCATTCGACTGCTCCATTTTACACACGAGACTGTAGCATGCGTAGTTTCCTACTGTTTCCATTCAGATTGGAAACAATGCCAACATGATGCACGAGTCACATTTGCGGTATACCACAGAGGAAACTTTGTGCTGCAAGTAGCATCCACATTGTTGCATGCTACATGTCGCGCAATGTTTCCTCAGTGTAATCACGCCTTAATTTTTTTGCTACTCATATAATGATACTGGCATATAAGTGTTTGTCAGGTGTATGTGTGTTGTCTTAAATCCTTATATCCATGAAAGAATCTGCATAATCAGATAAAATATTTCACAGGATGAATTTGAAATTGCATCTAAGGAATGATTAATCAACTGTGACTTCAAAAATACCACTCTTCAGAATTATGTTACATTTTTTAAAATAAGTCTTACCATACTATTACGTAATCATTGAATTTTATAAGTTTGAGTAAGTTTTTGTGCTTTTTAAATTTTGACTCCTTCGCTGTAGTTAATAGTAGTGTCTAACATGTAAAACCTTAATATCTCCTCATGTTTTACCAGTTGAGCCCACATGTGTATTTCATACTTTTTCAGAAGATGAATGTATGAAATCAAAATTTTATTTACTGTTGCTTGCTCCCTTCCAGGACATCTGGCGATTCTCTATATCAGATATTGGATCTTCCCAAAACTGCCACTGCAGATGATGTGAAGAGGACATATAGAAGGTTAGCGTTGAAATACCATCCAGACAAGAATCCCAACAATCCAGAAGCTGCTGAAAAGGTTTGTGTTGTAACATTGTGTAAAATATAATTGTGTGTTCTTATGTATGAGACAGTCATTTGGTAGCTAACTATTCGTTGTGTAAATACAGTATTTGCAAACAGTCTTGTGGTTTAGCATAATTTTTAGAACTGAAGAGTACATAAAATATAACCAAACTTATTAGTAGAACCCTTTTGTGTTTCTGAAGGAACCCACAAAAGCTTATAAGAGCAAAAAAAAAATTATTTTCTAGTAAAGAATTAACTAATTAAATTTTGTAAATTTCTTAATTAAAATATGTAGTCTGCAGGAACTTACCAAGGTTTATACTACTGTATTTTCAATTGAGAACTATTATTATACAGCTGACCTCCCGTGGCGCAGTTGGTTAATGCGCCCCTGATCTGGGGTGCGGGAGGTTCTGGGTTTCAAATCCCAGGTAAGGCATGTGTGTTACTCAAAGTTAGGTCATAAGTTAGTTTCTAAGCAGTCTTCTGATAAGCCTTCAGGCATAACAGTGCAATGACGCAGTATTCTTAATTTTCGGGACACGTGTTTCATTTTTCTTTAGCTTTGCTAAGCTTCGTAATATTTTTATCGGGTTTGAAATTAAAAGCTGTGATGGTTCGTTTTATCATGAGTGTTTGTTTATCGGGCATACGTTTGCTGTTTTATGTTTATCAGGCATCCGGTTGTCGTTTCGAATGTCGTAGTTTTCAGTAAGCATCAGCATTATTTAGAAACTTTCAGACTGCGTCGACAGTTTTAGTTTGTACGACGCAGTTTCGATAACGTGTGAAGAGCGTGCATGGCTAGGCCCTTATCTGAGGAGAGGGGGTATGATAGGCAGCACAAGTACACGTGTGCCTGTCGCCCTTCAGGTCAGTTGGAAGTCAGTCGCCACTCAGTTCAGTTGATACTGAGCAGTTGTCTGCTCACCTAGGCCGCGTCGGGCGTGACACTAACCCCCACACCGGCACACTAAACCTTAAGAGATTGTTTCTCCGCCGGTGTGGGAGGTTGCTGCATTGGTTGTTACTTCGGGCAAGTTTTAAGAACTGAAATAATTAGTGAAAGACTGTGGCTCTATTCTGCACGTGTCTATTTATCTGTGAACGGTTCATACTCAGCATACTCTGAACTTCGTATGTGAACTGTGTCACCTAACTAATAAATAAAAGAATAGAACAAATACACCGGAACTCGATTTTATTTCATATATAATTGGCGTCCATTTTACAGAGTCTCGTGTTACTCCGCCTTTAGCTAGTCGTGTGAAAAGTTATCGCTGAGTGGCAACGTAAAGCCGGTTATAACTTAGTAACTGTGCGTGTGCCAAACTTACAAAATGGCGCCCAACGTGGGGCACAAATGATAACCACACTTGAAGACTGATCTACGAACATCGCGCAGTACAACACTCAAGTTACCGGCAGTTCCAGGTTTCCAGTGACCGACGCCGAAGTTTCAGGTACGAGACGACTACAATGGTAAGAAATCATCAATCATCAGTTGGAAGTCAGTCGCCCTTCAACCGAGCAGTTGTGTGCTCGCCTAGGCTGCGTCGGGTGGGACGCTAACCCTCACATCGGCAAACTTGAACTTACGGAATTTTTCTACGCCGGTGTGGGAGGTTGCTGCATTTCTTATTTCTTCGGGCAGTTTTTAAGAAACGTAATAATTCGTAAACGACTGTGGCGCTGTTATGCACTTGTATGTTTATCTGTGAATGTTTCGTACTCTGCATACTCTGAACTTCGTAAGTGAACTGTGTCACTAAAAAATGGTAAATAAAGGTATGGAACAAAATACTCGGGAACTTTACTTTATTTCATAATTAATTGGCGTCTATTTTACAGAGTCTCGTGTTACTCCGCCTTTAGCTAGTCAAGTGGTAAGTTATAGTTGAGTGGCAACTTAAAGCCGGCTATAACTTTGTAACTGTGCACGTGCCAACGTTACAACAGTAGGGGATGTTAATAAGCCCTATACAATACAGTATTATTATACAGGGATATTTGAAGTACTAGTGTTGACTCCAAAGTCAGTAAAACACATTACGGTCATTTTATGCCAGATCACCTAATTTAAATACATGATCCCGCTTCAATGTACCAGATTTTGTTCAACATTTTTTTTCCCACTTACACGACCATAAAATAACACTACATTAATTTCTTCTAATTTTTTGAATAAAAAATGACTGAAGGAGAAATTTTGGAAAATTACCGTTTTGGAGAAAATTCTCTTCTTCGATGACTTGCAATAGTACACTGAAATCACTATAATTTCCACAGTTTTCAAGCTTTCAGGCTCGTTCATATTGCAAATGAAGCTAATATTTTGTACTTTCTAAATTTAGACATAGTAGTAATGACATCCATCAAAATAAAATTCCAGTAAGTGTGCAATACAAACTTAAGCCATTTTGCACCTCAGTATCCCCACCATAACTTATAAACCACAACTAACACATATTCCATATTTTTACAGATATTATCATAAGGTCATATCATTGAAAAATAAAAAGGTTTTTAAGGGTTTTTTAATAAAATAATTTTCCTTAATAATTAAGTAGTCATACCTTAAATCCAAAATAATCCTGAAACAAAAGAATTGTTAAATTTGTCTTACTACAAAATGTACTAAATTGAAATATCACATTGTTTTGGCAAACTGTCTTGCCATAAGTAGGCTATATACACATAATTTCATTCTTGTTTAAAGGTTCATCACAACACTACTTACTAATTATTTATAGTTTTTGCCAATTCCTCAATGATATTTTTATCATCGTCTAATGTATATGCCCTTCCTGTTGATGTTGATGAGGGAACTGGAACTTCTTGATAATGTTTTCATAAGGCACCCAACAGCAATCATTCCTAGCTGTCCAATAAAATGTCGTTGAAGAGCCACAAAGATGCATAAACTGAATTTAAGCATCTCTTTCAACATCAGAAACCTCAAAAATTTTGCCTAACAGTCGCTTCCAGTCATAATTAACAGCACAATATTTCTCTCGCAGAATAGCCACCAGTTAGTCCCTGTTTTGTACACCAACAACTGCTTTAAATGATTTTTCAGAAATAGAAATCAGTTTTACAATAAAAAATTTTTGTGTGTTATATTTGAAGTAATGATTCTCTCTAATACCTGGAATGGATTTCTCATTTGCATATTGTTCATTTAGAAATTCCTCNTATATTTGAAGTAATGATTCTCTCTAATACCTGGAATGGATTTCTCATTTGCATATTGTTCATTTAGAAATTCCTCATTAGACTGAATTTCTACCACAGGTGTGTAAAAAACTCAATCCCTTTTATATTTTATAAAGCAAATTTGAATAAGTCCTGCGAGTTTAAAATTCTTTTATAAACAGTTCTCTGAAGACTGGCTCTTGTAGCTAGTCGTTTAATTGTACCACCCACTCCATCGCACACATTTTTGCCATGGCTGGTGGCAAAGAAGTTCCATTTAGCAGATGCCATCACTTAAGTAAATTCTGTGTCTCAAGTATGGCAGTTCCCTTATTAAGTGTTGTAACAATGGTTGAAAAATGTGGTTGTGTCACGCTTAAGGCAGTAACTTACGAAGCAGAATGATTTTGACTTCAGGACACCTTCATTAATATCAATGTAATAATTGAAGAATGGACGTAGGGTAACTTGAATGTTATGCCAATGGAAATCTTGTGCAGCATCTTGCAAAAACACAAGTGTAATTTTCTGCGAAGTCAGCAGTAATCAGGCAAGAGTTTTTATCTATGTTGGCTTTTAATTGCTGTAGGTATTGACCTTGAGACTTGGCTGGGAAGTGATGTTTGGTCAGAATCACTAGTGTATCAACTAGCAGATCAACAAAATCAACAGCTGACTTGTCAGTGTTTCAAGGGATTTACGGTCAGTGTGAAGCCGTTGTTTGTAAACAAGGTTTTTTGTTTCAAAAACTTCTAATTGCTAAGGTACTGATGAAATACATACACATCTGGACAGCTGGGACACCAGTGAAGCATGCATTCTTCTGATTTTAGGTCACATACCAGTTTAAGCAGGAGTTCTTAGTATGTATGTTTTTAAATGAATACTCTTGCATAATTAATTTCACATTTTATTGTTAGTTACATACACACACTGAATGAATACCACAATTGCTTACAGTGACACATTCTTTAGGGCACAGTTCACAAAACTCTGTAAAACCAATTTTGTCATTTAGGTTTTGTTCTCTGAAAGACAATTAAACATCTTTTAAATTATGCATAATCAGTCTTTTCATTTTCAATTTTCACTTGGTACAAACACAGTCTTTTGCATTGGAAGCAATTCTATTTATCTAATCATAGTAGAAATAATTCACCTTCTCTATTTCTTCACTTATTTGGTNTTTGCATTGGAAGCAATTCTATTTATCTAATCATAGTAGAAATAATTCACCTTCTCTATTTCTTCACTTATTTGGTGACCTTTCTTTTTGTCTATACTACCTAAAACTCCATAATTCTGCAATGGGTTTCTAGTCTTTTTCACCAAATATTCCTTTTTATAAAAATAATTCACAGTTTGATGATACTCCAGGACTGTCGAACAAGTGTCAGTATATAACATTTTTAATTAATTTCACTGATTCCAAATTTTTTCCTTGAACTCTCCACGAGATGACTGCAATCACCACATTGCACACTTGAATCACTAGCAGTGTTTACAAAAGCTTCAACACCAAAGGCTTTACTTGCTATTTCTGTGGAACTATCTGATAAACGCTTAGCCTTACTTCTTAAGTATACACCTCTTTCTTCCTGCTTCCTTTGTGTAACTTATACTGAAGAAGAGCCAGTTAGTTTACAACTTTCATTCAATTTATCAAGGACAAGAGAATGAGCTAGCTGTAGACACTACTAATTTCCTGCAGGTACAAAGTTTTGTGCCAGGTACAAGTTTAACAATGTTTTGATATTTTTTTGAAAACTGGACTGAAACAACATTAAGGCCTTTGCAAACATTTTTGTAACTTTTTTTTTTTAATGGATTGCAACAAATTCTCTGTCAATCTTCAAATGATGTCAGAAATGTACACCTATGTTGGTAGCATATGTTTTCAAAATTTTTACAATTTGTTCTTAACTTTAAAAGTTCCTGTTCTCTTTTACCAAGTTCAGAAAAGTGCATAAAACATTTTTGCTGACTCTCTTTGCGAGGTGAACAATCTTCATGGAGATACAAACCAACTGAGCAATTATTAATTTTTTTAACTGTTAATAATTAACAAAACGTAGAACACAGATATGATTCACAAAGCACATGGCTTCATAACTACTTGATAACGCAACCTTTCACATTAGAGGCCAGTGAGAGACTAGCTAGCATTGGGCAACAAAGCAGTTTACCTATCAGTACAGTTATCTTGCTTTCTGCTTAGCTCAGCAACAGGAGAGAAACAGCACAGCTACAGAGAAGAGAAGAACCACTGGATGACTCAAATGTACACTTCCATTACCTCTCACCAACAGCTGAATGGTGATACAGGACCAGGGCATTACACCAATATATTGGACCACCATGGTCACAAATTCAAGAATATTCTTCCTTTTAAAATAAACCAGGACATGGAAGTTTCATTGTGTTGTACATAAGATATTGCAAGGGTCAATAACTCGATGGAAAACTGATAACAGTGTATTCACCATTTAAATAGGCCAAAAGAGAAAACATAAATTATGTATTTGGAAAAATTTGGAAGAAACATGCAACATGCAGCCACTTCACAAAAATTTTGAGGTCCTATCATATAACACAATTTAGAAGACTACTCAAATAAATTTAAATAAAAACCAAACAGATTATTTGTAAATATAAAAACAACCTTGAAATTTACTTGTTGTGCAATTGATGTCCGAGGTTAACGTTGATTATGACGGTGCGTGAAGGCCAACCGACTGGCTATAGTGGAACAGCTCACCGTTGAAATAAACTAGGGGGCATCCAGACACGTGTCAACTGCAACAGTTAACCGAACCCTTCTGCAAATGGGGCTCCGAAGTAGACAGGTGACTGCCCCCATGCTAACAAGGTTGCGTTGATGAAAACAACTGGAATTTGCTCTACAGTATAGTGACTGGACCACTGCTGATTGGTGACGGGTAGCCTTCTCCAATGAGTCACATTTTCAGCTGCATAGAACGGATGGACGTCTGTGTGTCCGGTGAGAAACTTCGGAGAAACGACATCCTGTAATTGCAGGACGAACATAAGGTGGTGGGGGTAGTGTTATGGTCTGGGGAATGTTCTCGTGGTATTCTCTAGGTCTCATAATCCGTGTGGAAGGCACTGTTGATTGATTTGGTTATGAATCCATCTTCGGCAATTAGGTCTACCCGTACATGATAATTGTCTTCCCTCTGGAGGATGGGATCTTCCAGCATGATAATGCGCCTTGCCACCCGGCTAGAAGTGTCCGCACGTGGCTGGAAGAACACAATCAAGATTTCAAAGTTCGTTCCTGCTCCCAAAAACAGCCCCAATCTCTATCCAATTAAACATCTTGAGACCACTTTCATAGTCATGTTCGCCATCTGTCTCCTCCGCCATGCACCCTTCAAAAGTTGTGGGATGCACTGCAGACAGCATGGCTCCTGATACCCGTGGAGACCTATCGACACCTGACTAAGTCACTGCCAGCTCGTCTAGCTGCTGTCCGTGCTGCGAAGGGCGGTTTCTCTGGATACTAGAAGGTGGTTCTAATAATGTGATTCAACTGTGTATGTATGTGTATGTGTTATCACTATCACTGTAACTGTAGAAGGTAAGGCAGAGTTACAAACGGTCATGGTAAAACAAACACTTGCTGCGGTAAGGCTATTGGGACTTATGCCACTCTCATCCTTTGAAGGCTAAACGTCTTGAATGGTCGTCGCACAAATTTTCTGGTCATGGTCTCCTCTCCTCTCAACACAATTCAAGGCATGAAGAACCTCCTGGGCCAGGCCAGCTGAGCTACTTAAGCCGCAGCTTGCCTTGGTTCAGGGGTTTGGAGCCTTGTATGTCCATTAGTGCCAGGTACAAAAAGGTACACTTCACTGATAACAGATATGGAAATTTTTATTATGTAAGGTAGTACTATTTTAATTTTGGGTTACGAACTATGGTGTTTGAAGAACATAAACATTGTGAAATACACTTTCTGCTTGTCTCTGCACGTCAGTATTCTGCGCAAGAANTTGTGAAATACACTTTCTGCTTGTCTCTGCACGTCAGTATTCTGCGCAAGAATAATGACTAGCAGAAAGACAAGATGGAGTGGTTACAGCCAGATATTATCATCTCCAAATGGTACCCTAACCTGACATATCTTCAAATAAAGTTAAAATAAGGAAGTCTCCTACAGCAAAGTTAAAAGTCCTTTCTCAGCTGGTTCGTTTTTCAATGGAAGGAAAAAAATTGCTAAATGTACTCTACAATGATGATCCGCATAATTTGAATATGATTAACCGCCATACATACTTTACTTATAAAATATAGAAGTTACAATTCCATATAATGACTTTGTGGTAGAATACTATTGCATTGTGCAAGCAAATACCTTCAGCTGTGAGGCGGCAATACCAAATACAATGACTTAATCTTGGTCGTGAAGCGGCTTACGTTTACGTGTGCATCATTCCAAGATTTCATCATACAGAAACATTAAAATTGATGGTCTAAAAATGATTATATGCCTGGCCTACTATTACATATTTTCCTTTAGAGACACTTATCTGAGCACGAGAATGCAGTTTTTCTCCGCTGGTCATCTCCTTCCATAGCCTCTGCTGAATCTTTTCATGTTGGTTGCCTGCCTCGGCTTATCATCTGGCCTTGAGAAATGGATTTTATTATTCTTTATATATAGTTGAAAACCCGGCCAAAAAAGGTTCAAAAGTGCACCATTTAGCAATAATGTCTATAAAAATTTTAATTGTAGAATCAACAAGACAAATTTACAAATGGCGCATGTGCACTCTACCGCAATGACGTGACAGTTCGGCAACACAGCCTACAGTATGTGTCATCACATCACTAGCAGTACTGGGGTGCGAGACTCTGCACTCACCCGCAGTAGGGAGTCAAGCTTCGAGGAGGCTGGCATGCTGCTGGATTGCTGTTAAGTGGTGGACCCATTCCACCACTTCCACGTAGCACACGTTTGCGGCTACCGTTGCAGCATGGATCAATGGTGCTGGTTTCAGATGCAGTTAAAAGGGTAGGAAATTATTCTCCACGTATGAAAAACCTCCATGAAAGGCAGGAGTTGAAAATCACATTGATGTTCGGGCGAAAATCTGGTAAAACGGGGAGATCGAAAGACGCGGGGTGTCTCACCCTCCATCCCTGAAGCACTGACTTCGGAGAAATACAGCAGTCAAGAGCCTGGGGTCCTGTTGGAATCGCCAGTCCTGGCGAGGCTTCAGACGTCATCAGCATCCTCCATGGCTCCACCGCAGTAGTGCTCAGTAGAAAAAGACTCCAGCTAGCTTGAGACACCATCTCGGAGGTCCAAAATAAAATCATCAGAACCAACCATGTTTAAGCACCTTCGCTGCAGTTCAACAAACAACCAAAACCACCACCATGGGATTCTCGTGCTCCTAACTCCCATTCCCTATACTTAAACCGTGAAATCGTGAAACAAGACACACACAAACATAATACTAGCACACTAAATAAACATAAGACACAAATGACAAGAAGTTACTGATATAACTAATAAGCCTACTTTCCTCAGCATGGGTGCAATTAATTTGTATAAAAGTTTTTGAAAGCTGAGTTTGTAAATAGGACTCAAATTCTCTTTGGAAGCAATAACATTAGAAATGAAACCATAAACTTATGCAACATTAGTGAGACAGTTACAAATACACGTGCGCCGTATGCTGGACTTGAACCCAGAAAACCTTGTACAATAAACTAGTGTGCAATGCACTGCGTTATGGAGGTCTGATTCGGAGCATAAACTTCAGATTTAATCAGTCCTATGTTTATAATTATAGGGTTTACTAACCTAAAATATTTAGAAGGCCATCATTTTTAAAATAAGTGACTGAGCATGGTTTACCATAGTGCTATTTGTGTGAAGAATTAGGTGAAAATCGGTTGTTTGGTCCCTGATATATGCCATAAAAAAACTTTATTTTCTTACTTGATGCTATTGTACAAAATTTCCAAAAAAAGAAAGAGTCTCTATATACGATGCTTCTAATGTATAATTTATACATACAAAATTTGGTTAAATTGTTTAATAAATGTGGCAAACTTATCTAAATTATTTATGATGCTGCCATTTTGAATATTGTAGTCCGACCCATTTCAGTCACAAACGTTTACATGCACTGCTGTAGCATTTATGGTGTGCACAATTTGGTACAAATCAGTTGAAATGTTCCAGTGTAACATTTGGTGGGAATCAGTTGATTGGCCCTCAACATATGGCATAAAACCTCCATAATTTTCATATGGAGATCTTTATAAATGGAGGACAAAAAGTAATGTAGTAGCACAGTCAATGATTGTATACTGAATACATATATTAATATCGCCTTCTACAATACAACATCTTCACCAAATTTTGTAAGAATGTGTTGATTGTTTCCAGAGACATGAGATAAAAACTTAATTTTTTATTTGTGGGGCTATCATACTATCAGGTGTACAACCTGGCTTCTGCCGTTTTTTTTCCCCAACATTTGAGGCTTTATTGTTAAAACGTGATAACATATTTGTGATTAAAAGTACTGTCCGTGGCTAGCCACTACTTTGTCCCATCTTTCTGGCAATTTTCGGATACCATCTCAAAAAAAGATGCGTCTTTTGAGGCGACTCATGAATCAATCCATTTGTTGACTTCTTCATACGAGCGGAAATACTGATCGGCCAGGCCGTGTGCCATCGATTGAAACAAGTGGTAGTCGGAAGGAGCAATGTCTGGAGAGTACGGCNTAGTCGGAAGGAGCAATGTCTGGAGAGTACGGCGGGTGGGGTAAGACTTCCCATTTCAGCGTTGCCACGTATGTCTTGATTGGTCTTGCGACATGTGGCCGAGCATTGTCATGCTGGAGGATAACCTTATTTTGTGTCTCCTTGTACTGTAGCCATTTCTCCTTCAAAGCTCAGCTCAAATGCATCAATTGCGTTCGATACCGATCCCCTGTGAAGGTTTCACTCGGTTTCAACAGCTCATAAGATACCACAACGAGGTGACCTTGGCGCTGTGCATATT
>NQII01010777.1:0-30102 GCA_002778355.1 Clitarchus hookeri
AGGTCTGTAGGAGGTCTGGGGGAGGTCTGTAGGAGGTCTGTAGGAGGACTGAGGGAGGTCTGTAGGAGGTCTGTACGAGGTCTGGAGGAGATCTGGAGGATGTCTGGAGGAGGGCTGGAGGAGGACTGGGGGAGGTCTGTAGGAGATCTGTAGGAGGTCTGGAAGAGAACTGGAGCAGGTCTGTAGGAATGCTCTAGGAGTTCTGGAGGACAACTGGAGGTTGTCTGTAGGAGGTCTGGAGGAGGGCTGGAGGAGGACTGGGGGTGGTCTGTAGGAGGTCTGTAGGAGGTCTGGGGGAGGTCTGGAGGAGGTATGGAGGAGGTCTGGAAGAGGTCTGGAGGATGTCTGGAGGAGGGCTGGAGGAGGACTGGGGGAGGTCTGTAGGAGATCTGTAGGAGGTCTGGAAGAGAACTGGAGCAGGTCTGTAGGAATGCTCTAGGAGTTCTGGAGGACAACTGGAGGTTGTCTGTAGGAGGTCTGGAGGAGGGCTGGAGGAGGACTGGGGGTGGTCTGTAGGAGGTCTGTAGGAGGTCTGGGGGAGGTCTGGAGAAGGTATGGAGGAGGTCTGGAGGAGGTCTGTAGGAGGTCTGTAGGAGGTCTGTAGGAGGTCTGGAGGAGGTCAGTAGGAGGTCTGTAGGAGGTCTGGAGGAGGGCTGGAGGAGGACTGGGCGATGTCTGGAGGAGGACTGGAGGAGGTCTGGGGGAGGTCTGGAGGAGGTATGGAGGAGGTCTGGAGGAGGTCTGGAGGAGGGCTGGAGGAGGACTGGGGGAGGTCTGGAGGAGGACTGGAGGAGGTCTGGAGGAGGACTGGAGGAGGTCTGTATGTGGTATGGAGGAAGGCTGGAGGAGGACTTGGGGAGGTCTGTAAGAGGTCTGTAGGAGGTCTGGAGGAGGGCTGGAGGAGGTCTGGAGGAGGTCTGTAGGAGGTCTGGAGGAGGGCTGGAGGAGGACTGGGGGAGGTTTGTAGGAGGTCTGTAGGAGGTCTGGAGGAGAACTGGAGCAGGTCTGTAGGAGGTCTGTAGGAGGTCTGGAGGACAACTGGAGGAGGTCTGTAGGAGGTATGGAGGAAGGCTGGAGGAGGACTTGGGGAGGTCTGTAAGAGGTCTGTAGGAGGTCTGGAGGAGAACTGGAGGAGGTCTGTACGAGGTCTGTAGGAGGTCTGGAGGAGAACTGGAGGAGGGCTGGAGGAAGACTGGAGGAGGTCTAGAGGAGGTCTGGGGAGATTGCCCTTCTCGAAGGAAGGTCGGTGGTTGAGGCGCTACATCAACACGCCGGTTGTGTCCTGGATACACACTAGGAGTATGGATAGTACCTCGGCCATGCCGTGCGCTTTGTGCTGAGTACGGCGGTCTCGGTACCGGGTACTGTGGACCATGCTCTACTGTAGTTGAAGTCAATGTTCATTTATGCCTGGATTCTAATTGTGTAATACATAAATTTTCGATTATTTTATTTATTGCCTTTTACAAATTTTCTGTTGTGAAAAAATTTCTACCAGTTAGCTTTAATAGAAATGTATTACGTTAAGAAATTAAAGTTCCTATTTTGGCTTATGTTTTAGTAGTTTTAAGTAAGACATTGAGTTGCATTGAAGAAAGTATCCTCCTCCCCACATTCAGCGAAATGTGTTAGTTTTACTTACCTTTCGATAACAGGCACAATTTATAATGAGTAAGAATGTTGCATCATAGGCACAAAAAATCTTGCATATAACTAAGCCTTTCGTTCAAGTAGGGCGAAGATACCCCCCCCCNGTGAAAAAATTTCTACCAGTTAGCTTTAATAGAAATGTATTACGTTAAGAAATTAAAGTTCCTATTTTGGCTTATATTTTAGTAGTTATTTAAGTAAGACATTGAGTTGCACTGAAGAAAGTATCCTCCTCCCCACATTCAGCGAAATGTGTTAGTTTTACTTACCTTTCGATAACAGGCACAATTTATAATGAGTAAGTATGTTGCATCATAGGCACAAAAAATCTTGCATATAACTAAGCCTTTCGTTCAAGTAGGGCGAAGATACCCCCCCCCCTGGTCATACAGTCCCTTATTTCCACTTTTGTAATTGATTTTCAAAGCCAAGAGAATAATATATTAGTAAAGTAAGTGGGTAGCATATCTTGCAGGGCACGTCTTTCGCTCTCGAGATCACAAGTGAAACAGTTTTAAATGATGGTCACCTACGTAACAAGTGAATAAGAACTACTTACGTCCACGGATAATATCATGGCCATAGAATATATTATTACTTGTTCTGTTGTAAAAAAAATTATCTTACTACAATTCTTAATCTTCCATAATTACATAACTATAAGTTATCAAACACAAAATGTTTTAAGATATTTTCAATTAATTAATTTAAATGGACATTTTAAAAATAAATGCTGTGGTCACCCCTTTACTCGGCATGTGATAGTAGCCCTACTTTAATAACATGGCTCTGGGACTATTTCCTGAACTAACGGTCCCTCACAACGCAGCGCCATGCATTCCCGGATAGCTTAGGCTGTATCCCAATTCCCTTCATGTATATACAAGTCCATACTTCGCCCCACCTGTGACGTCACTAAGTATATACTAGCGCCATACCAATTCCTAGTACAGTGCACAAAGTTGCTTTCTTGCTGGGTGAATTTGCGTACTTGCGGCTGTCGCCATGTTTGATTTTAAACGTCTCGTGCAGAACCAATGATGGAAACTTTTTGTGGTTGTACCTACTCGCCGTCTTATTGCTCTACGAAGCGACCAATGTGCAACATTATTTCTGCGTTTATAATAACCTAACTGTTACACATGACAAATGCATTATTGTTATTATTTGCAACGTGACTAAGACAACCAACATAGAACACTAAATGTTTATTTTCACCAAAAACCGTAGAGTTGTTGGCTCAGAATGACGAAATGCGTGTNAACCAACATAGAACACTAAATGTTTATTTTCACCAAAAACCGTAGAGTTGTTGGCTCAGAATGACGAAATGCGTGTTTACTGTCTAGTAGTTCGGGTTATTTACGCCAGGTTGTGCGACGGGTCAAGTACAGCCAGAAAAGTAAACCTGTCCCAATAGTCAGGGTAAGTACACACAACGGCTAGTACGAATGTGTGTATACTTAACAAGTATGTACTTACAGTTGAGAAAAATCCTTAATTTCTTGCAATTTTATAACAGTAGGAATTTATTGCCCGACATGTAAACCAGTCGATTAAACTGCAGCTACTACTTGGTACTATTTTCCTTAAACTGAAGGAATGTGTTTAAATAATCTCTAAAAATGCTATTTTTAACTATTTTCCCTATTTGTTTCCCTTTGAATATACTCAATAGGTTCAAAGTATAAAGTGGCAGCTGTAGATAATATTTTTCCTTTTATTTTTTTTTTACTGGGAAATAGTTGTATTCCCAGAACATTGTATTAACTCATATACACGCATACATGCAAACACTGACTTTACAGAGAATATTTTACTGATAGTCCTGTTAAGAGATAGCAGCAAAGTACAATCATTAGGACGTAGTTAAATCTATATCCTGAGATAAGGTAGCCCGTTTATTCGTCTTCTGCGCATGTATCCAACTTTCACATACTCAAAAGATACACAACTGTCAAATTCACGTGGTGAATACTGATTAGCCCGTTTACTTATATCTCAATTTTCAAAACGTATTTATTGATTTGAATTTAATCAAACGGCATTACAAATACGCTAGAAAAAATATACATACATCTCAAAGAACTCGTTTACTAATCAGTATTATATTCTCACATTTTTGCTAGTTGTGTTGGCAGAAAAGCAGTTCAATGTTGGACACGGAGACTGGTTTAATCTGTGAGCTTTCGCCGCGTGTAATAAAGTCGCACTGTTACAGATCTAATCTACGTAGTGCATAGCACATGCTGAAACACAGCACGCATTGTACGCAGGAGTGCCTATATCACAGGCGCAAAGGCTGCCCGCCTTGTACGTAGGAGTGTATATAACCCAGCCGGAAACACTGCAGGCCTTGTACGTAGGAGTGCCTTTATCACAGGCTCAAATACTGCCCGCCTTGTAAGTAGGAGTGTATATGACCCAGGCGGAAACACTGCAGGCCTTGTACGTAGGAGTGCCTATATCACAGGCTCAAATACTGCCCGCCTTGTACGTAGGAGTGTATATGACCCAGGCGGAAACACTGCAGGCCTTGTACGTAGGAGTGCCTATATCACAGGCTCAAATACTGCCCGCCTTGTACGTAGGAGTGCATATGACCCAGGCGGAAACACTGCAGGCCTTGTACGTAGGAGTGCCTATATCACAGGCTCAAATACTGCCCGCCTTGTACGTAGGAGTGCATATGACCCAGGCGGAAACACTGCAGGCCTTGTACGTAGGAGTGCCTATATCACAGGCTCAAATACTGCCCGCCTTGTACGTAGGAGTGCATATGACCCAGGCGGAAACACTGCAGGCCTTGTACGTAGGAGTGCCTATATCACAGGCTCAAATACTGCCCGCCTTGTACGTAGGAGTGCATATGACCCAGGCGGAAACACTGCAGGCCTTGTACGTAGGAGTGCCTATATCACAGGCTCAAATACTGCCCGCCTTGTACGTAGGAGTGCCTATATCACAGGCGCAAATACTGCCCGCCTTGTACGTAGGAGTGCCTATATCACAGGCTCAAATACTGCCCGCCTTGTACGTAGGAGTGTATATGACCCAGGCGGAAACACTGCAGGCCTTGTACGTAGGAGTGCCTATATCACAGGCTCAAATACTGCCCGCCTTGTACGTAGGAGTGTATATGACCCAGGCGGAAACACTGCAGGCCTTGTACGTAGGAGTGCCTATATCACAGGCTCAAATACTGCCCGCCTTGTACGTAGGAGTGCATATGACCCAGGCGGAAACACTGCAGGCCTTGTACGTAGGAGTGCCTATATCACAGGCTCAAATACTGCCCGCCTTGTACGTAGGAGTGCATATGACCCAGGCGGAAACACTGCAGGCCTTGTACGTAGGAGTGCCTATATCACAGGCTCAAATACTGCCCGCCTTGTACGTAGGAGTGCATATATCACAGGCGCAAATACTGCCCGCCTTGTACGTAGGAGTGCATATGACCCAGGCGGAAACACTGCAGGCCTTGTACGTAGGAGTGCCTATATCACAGGCTCAAATACTGCCCGCCTTGTACGTAGGAGTGTATATATCACAGGCGCAAAGACTGCCCGCCTTGTACGTAGGAGTGCCTATATCACAGGCGGAAACACTGCAGACCTTGTACTTAGGAGTGCATATATCACAGGCGCAAAGACTGCCCGCCTTGTACGTAGGAGTGCCTATAACCCAGGCGGAAACACTGCAGACCTTGTACGTAGGAGTGCATATATCACAGGCGGAAACACTGCAGACCTTGTACCCTAGGAGTGCCTATATCACAGGCGGAAATACTGCAGGCCTTGTAAGTAGGAGTGCATATATCACAGGCGCAAAGACTGCCCGCCTTGTACGTAGGAGTGCCTATAACCCAGGCGGAAACACTACACACCTTGTACGTAGGAGTGTATATAACCCAGGCGGAAACACTGCACATCTTGTACGTAGGAGTGCATATATCACAGGCGCAATCATTGCCCATCTTGTACGTAGGAGTGATGTGGCTCTAGGCGTGCACGTTAGTGAAGTCCTAATCGCTTTCTATCTTCTGTGCCTCGAATGCGTAAAAAATTTCATGTCTCTATGTATTCTTTTATTTATTTTTTTTATGCAGATCTAAGTAGCCTCTGGGCCTATAGAAGTGTTTTTTGAGTTTTTTGAAGGGGGGAGGGGTGAGAACGTGTGAGGCGTATTTCCCTGAGTGCCACAAAGAAACGGTGCGCCGCGAAACACCCTTGATTTTCAATTTTTTTTNACGTGTGAGGCGTATTTCCCTGAGTGCCACAAAGAAACGGTGCGCCGCGAAACACCCTTGATTTTCAATTTTTTTTTCCCCAAAATAAGTTTTATTATACCTTTAAAATACTGTGCATATTATAGTTACGTTATTATAATATTTGATTCGTCAACTTTTTCTTATTTATTGGTGGTAACTTCATTCCTTTTATCCTTTTTTATTGGCTGTCGTAAAGGCAATTTTTTTGTGTTTTAAGTAACACATGGTATTTCGTCTATTGTATTAAACTATATAACACCTATGTACCAGGCACCAGAGAGTCTGGGTCCCTCCCAAACGTAAACACACTCTTGAGTAGAATGTAAGAGACACTAACAACCAGAAATAAAACTTGTGAGGTATATAATGTTTAGAGAGTTAGTGCTGTATTGCTCATGAATCGGTAGCTAAAGTGGTCACATTTACAACACGTACCTATGCTCCTTTTTTTGCTTCACTCCTAAACAATTTAAAGGGAAATTTTGGTTTTTAAAATGTATGTACTCGTGAAGTGTTTTAATGGGATAACTGGTATCCCTTATCAGTGGCCACGGAGGTAGTATAGTGAATATCCAGTCTTGTAAATTAAAGCTTAAATTCGTGTACACATCTAGACTTTCGGTGATGCAGAGAACATATTAATTTTTATCATTTTTTTTTAACATTTACGTATATAATACTTTATTAATTTGTTTCAGTATCACACAGCAAACACTAATTGAGATTAATTTGTGTGCTATAGAATATATTAAGCTATTTTTTTTTTTTTTTTATTCGCGAAGTCGAACCAGGTTCAATCCCCGGCCGGGTCTCTCCCGGATTTTCGAAAGTGGGAATCGTGCCGGACGATTCCACTGGCCAGCGGTTTTTCTCGGTGTTCTCCGGTTTTCCCCCGCTCCTGCATTCCGGCACTGCTCCATTCTCACCTCATTTAGCCCTCATCGGAACTTAAGACCTCGTTGTCAAGAGCCGCCCAAATCTCTAAACTCTACTCAACAGCTCTTTTATTTATAAATCTCCACCCCCTCACCCCTCCAACTCTTTTTTCACATTCCACCCGATGCTGACCCTCACCAAAAAAAAATTCCTGGATACGTGTTTGACTGCTAAGTTATTTTGGTTAGAAACCGACTATGAAAACAGGCAGATGTAGACACACTGCACGTTTAGTATATATGCTGTTCACGGCAAAGTGAGTACTTTTGAGGGCCTAGTTATTTTTCCTTCCAGCCATTTCTTATCCTTTAACAACCTTCTTAATTAAATATAGCCATGTAAATAATAAACACAGTGTATATATTCCACCGCACTCGGAAGTTAAAGTCTAAAGCTACAATAAAAAATATTGATTGGGTATTACTCCAAATGAGAGGGCTTCAAAAGTGCTTACTTTACCGTGAATAACCTATAGTCGATTTTACACCCTAGGGAGAAGGCGATGGGCAACAAATGCATGTTTTCCCAGGACGCCGTCATCACTAGAGATGGATTTGCCTGTGGATGTACCGGTCTCTGTGGGACTTGCAACCCCCCAACTAGAGTTGCCAACTTTCTTTAAAAATAATTTACGTACATCAGCAAACAAAAATCACCAGACCTTAGTCTAATTAGAAATAAATTTACAGAAAATATATAAAATATTTGTTTTTGCATCTTTGAATATTATTATTAATACTCACTACAGCTGATTATCGCTCTTTATGTAGATATCACGGTCACAAATTAAAACGAAAAAAATAATCTTATCTTAAGTATTTTAATAACATATTCACTAGAAATGCGTGCAAACACGCAGTAATCACAAGCTGCATAAAGAAATACTTTCAGTGCTTTTCTAGTGTAGAGATTCCCAAATATTTGCTTACAGTGGTGCCAAATCGCATCGTTACTCCCGCAAGAGACACACGACATGACTACCTATAAACAAATAATCACATTCGATATAACATGTAACATGCATCCCTTCCTCTTTTCGGGGGTACATCATACTTTTTGGGGGCGTGGGAAATTCTGGAGAGACAAAGGCGTGACAATCTGATAATAAATAATTATGTCCGTTCTTCCTTCAAGTCATCAAATCTGCCACCAGGTATTTACAGCAATCACAAACTTCTCGGCCTGTCGCAGACGTGAAAGTCGGTCACCAGGCCATCTTATCAAATCGCCAGATCTGGCGAGAAGAATCTCCGAGTTGTCAGCCCTTGGAGTCCCAACCCTTGGGTGTCCGTCCTTGGCGTGGCCGACTCTTGGTTCATTATTACGCAGCGCGCAGCGTTTATCAGCGGGACAAGTGCGAGAGGAGAGCGGGGTCTGACTTCGACAACGTAGACCTCGGGGCGATAAAGTAATGGCCACTTAAAGATACTGGCCATTTAAAAACGATCGGCAGTCTTATCTCAGCTTAGCCGTAGCTACCCGTCTGCCACCTGCAGCCACTTGTCGCAGACTCATCGCCCGACATGGAGCCTAGGTAACACCTCACATTGCTACGTATTTTTGCTAAGCCAATTTTAATTATTCTCTCTTCCACACAGCCGTGTTCCGCTTAATTTCATACTCGCTCCGCGAAGGCGAATTTTCGTTTAAATAAGTTATCAATGAATCAGTTTCACTATACATGCATTACATTGATTATAGTAAGACTAACAGATTTATATTGAAAAACGGACAATTATTTTTAAGTGTTTACGTGTTTTCTTGTCTTTAAGATATTTGCTTCTGCGATTGTAAAGATGTGGATGACCTCTGAAAATTGCTGATAGTACACCGTCGCCTGTTCTTTCCTCTAAATTTGTATCTTGCGATATTTCTCATGATAAATCCTGGCCCATTTCTGCAGCATATGTTCTTTGTTTCTGTGCTCGTCTTCCCCAAGGGTTTGTTTAAAATGGAAAATTTATTACATAAGAATTATTCATTAATCGCCGATAGCGAAGAGGGAAACGTGTTGGTGTGTCGGAAACTACACTCAAAAAATTTTTTTGTCCTTCTGGAAGAAAAATCCTTGGAAACCCAGTTGCTGAGAAAATCCTTTGTAAAACTAGAAACAGTTTTCATGTAAAATCTGCAAAACATGTATTTGTAATATTACAAACGATATTGCAACTTATATAAGCATTATCTCGAAGAAGACAGTTGAAAGACAATGCCAGTACATGAAGGTTTTGTTAATCAGACTGCTGTAACTACATTGAAGAGCCAAAAAAAACGGATACACGTGCTTAATAGCGCGCAGAAGTGACGCAAGACGACGTGGCATGGACTCGACTAAGGTCTGAAGATATACATGAGGCAATTCACGCCATTAATCCTGCAGGGCAATCCACAAATCCAATCTGCGCACATTTGAGAGAGGGTTGCACGTCTGTCACGTTTATTGATTCTAGTCAGTCGTCGTTTGTCCCGTTCTTTCACGATATTTTTTTCCTGCCGCAGCGATGTTGAAGATGTGATGTTTTACCGGATTCCCGATATTCACGGTACACTCGTGAAATGGTCGTACGCGAACATCCAAATGTTATCGCTACCTCGGAGATGCTATGTCCCATCTCTCGTGCGCCGACTATAACACCACGTTCAAACTCACTTAAATCTTGATAACCTGCCATTGTAGCTGCAGTAACCTATCTAGCTGCCGACCACATCGCGTTACTCTGATTGGTTCAATACCTCCATTATTTGCATACGCACGCCTATACCAGTTTTTTTTGGCTCTTCAGTGTAGTATTCTTACATTGCATGTTCTGTTTTCCCGTAAGGAAAAGGAGTTCGAGTTTGGAGATGGAATAGGAATTTATAGGAAGCTAATTGGTACAATTTTAAATGTGCATGTTCTTGGTCATCTATAGCTTCTGTATAATGCATGAATGACAATAAAGTTTGTTTGAACGAAATCGGTTCAGTGGTTCTCATTTTGCTGTAACATANTATAATGCATGAATGACAATAAAGTTTGTTTGAACGAAATCGGTTCAGTGGTTCTCATTTTGCTGTAACATAACCACAACACCAGTGGCACCATTAGCACACTAAATCTACTGTGCGCTGCCACGTTCACCTATGTATAACACAGCAGCACTGAACTGTCCATGACGTTGAGATAACGCTTGTTGACTTTCTGCTACCATTGCATTGCTTCTTGTGCATGTTATCTATGGAATTCTCTTATTAGTTGCATCCTTCGTGCAAGAGTGGTGCAACTCTCTTTCATGGGGATTTGAACCCACACACCTTGAATTACCAGCCCGTAACCTTAACCACAAGACCAACTTGACTTCCGAACTTTAGAGTTATTTTTATAACGAATGTAGCTGCAAGTGATTACAAAATATTAAGGAAGTTACTTGAATTAAAAGAATAAATTTGTATCATTTTAAAGAATTTTGTGTAACTAGGAAACATTAACAGTTAATTATTAATAAGGTCGCGTTTTATTAAAATTGTTTTGTTATGATTGTTTGAGTTGTTTGAAGAGTTTTATATTTTTCAAAATTGCAATATATTTATAATACATACATACATACATTTATTTTTGCACGTGACTATACTTAGATCACCCATGGTTTTTGTACAAACAGCTATATACGGTTTTACGTTGTTGAGTGTCCGCCATTTTGCTGAAGGTCATGTACACGGATCAGACTAGTACAAACATTCCTCGAGGTCTATTACAAACGCGGCCCTTGTAGTTTTACAAACGAGTCTTTTACAAGAGAAGTCTGAGTATTGTTACAAGCATTTGTAAAACTACAAACAATTTCTCAGTAAAAATTACAAGTTTTTTTTACAGTGTAACCACTACAACTTACATTTGGTTACAAAATTCTTCAAGGAAAAAAACTCTTCCTATCCTAAATTAATTTTGTAAATATAACCATAGTCATCCTACCACATATGCCCTTTTAATATATGTATTGCTTGCTTATAACTACAAATACCCTATTGTCATGATTGGACTGGGAACTACTACACAACATTTACTTAACTAATCAAATATAACTATTAATTTTGACACCAAAAAAGTTCTTGCGATATGCTAATCTTTGTTAGCCGGCACAGTTTCTTGTCTACTGTACCCGCATTAGTTCTTCAGTTAACGCGTAGTTGTTCAGTTGTGTACCGGGCATGAGACGTTCTTGCCGTGTTATCGACAGGGTGAGCCATCACCTCGCCGGCATGTTGGCAGCACTGCTGCTGGCGGCGGGGGCCAGGGCGGACACGCCTGCCAACTGCACGCACGCGGACGTCGTCGGCGAGTGGCTGTTCGAGGAGACTGCGCGTAGCTATGACAACTCCGTCGACTGCAGCAACATCAGTGAGTCTGACCACACTTCTGGGCGGGTGGGGGAGGGGGGGTAAACGTCACCTGTGAAGTGACGCGAGAACAGTTCAGAAGTCTGGTACGAGGGTAGCAACAGCCCGACTTGGTCCATGTAATCACGTTCTTTTGGAGCTTACCTCAACAAGATAAAATAATTTTTAAAGAAAACTGGTTAGTTGTTAATAAATGGTTTAATTTCGCCTTCAGCCAATCGTGCCTGCTTCCACATAATTTATTGGCGTACATGTCTCTCCAATCTGGATAGACTGTAGCCGAATGGGTACATGCTCTCTTGGCCAACCTCAAGAATTCTCAGTTGCGTTATTTGAGACGCGTTGGTTGAAAAACTATTGGGCATTTTCACCGAAGCAGTGCAAAGCAAAGAAAAATGCGTTCCTCTTTGCCTTCATTATCTCATATGGAATTTAGAGCAATGCAATTGCACCTTTATATATCAATATTAAATCGGCCCCCAGAATATATGTAATGAACAACTGTAAATTTCCTTNAATGCAATTGCACCTTTATATATCAATATTAAATCGGCCCCCAGAATATATGTAATGAACAACTGTAAATTTCCTAACTTTTGGGCTTATAAAATGATCGAACGATATTATGTATACCTGTGGTCATATAATATGAGCCTGTGAAATGTATGTACAGACCAGGACTTAATAAATGAGCGTGTGGTGTTTCCTACAGCGCAGTATGGGTGGTGCATGTAGTGACGATGTGTTTGCTCGTGTTGCAGCTGCGGTGGCGAGGAAGGCGATCATGAAGTTGGAGAGTCCCGACGTGGCGATCGATGAGTTTGGCAACCGCGGCCACTGGACCATGATCTACAACCAGGGCTTTGAGGTCACCATCAACGAGCGCTCCTACTTTGCCTTCTCCGACTACGACGACTCCGTGAGTCAATGCACACTTGTAATAATATACATACATATACATATAAGTCAAACATTGTAGGTATGTATATTTGTTCTCTATACAATACTACACCATTTGCCGGATCTGGATCAAATTTTGCGGGGATGTCCTTCAGTGCCCAACCTAAAATACTGTGGAGGTCAAAATAGGCTCCAGCCCTCCGTTGAGCCAGAAACTTCCAAAACCCCTAAACCAGGGTAATTTATCTCAGCTCTACAGTATTCTATGGATCTCAGCCAAATTTGGCATGGAGGCACTTCAGTGAAAAGCTTGAATACCGTGCAGAACAAAATTTACTCAGGCCCCCAATTGGGTTGGAAACATTGATACGTCACAGTCTGCTCTCCACTCCGTATGTGATCTACAGGATGATGGAGCGCTAGATCGCTTGGTCAACCATATTGCGTAAGTGAACTGAACACATACTCAGGGGTGAAATCAGGCGGCTAATAAACACTTCTACTTTTGATTCGGTTAGCTAAACAGTTATTTTATTGCGACATTACGTCACTCATTATGTTGGTATGGTACACTGCACTCTTGGGTTCCGCTTCTCATCCCCCTTCCCTTACCCGTCGGAGGCCTACAGGTCAGAGTTTTAGTTCATAAACGTCGGGGAAAAGTGGTTGGATTTGGAGGCGCGGTTACTTAACTGAGCTGCCACTGTGTGTTGGTTTCATCTCGGCTTCGCATCCCGGGGAGTCGTGTTGGGGCGTCTCTCGGCGCCTCGGCGCCCGTCCCTCGATGTCTCTCCGGTGCTTACGTCCCGGCCGTCCAACTGGGTCGCACCCATGGCGCTGACACCACGTCTCTTGAGTCCTCGGGATCGACTGATCTCTCCACCTCCCTGCTGGACTATATCCGGTCCCCTAGAGGAATTCCCTACGTCATTGGTGACCCGATTTACGTCAAAACTTCGGCGTGGGTCATTGGAAAGAAATAGTCGGGTGACGTCGGTATGCGCATTTGACGCACATTATGGAAGGTTGTGAAATCGTCGCTCTGTTCTCTGGCTAGATGTGTCATGCGTCAACACCGAAAACTCAGTTTTGTGTCTCTGTGCCCCCTTTGGGCCCAAAGCTCCTAAAACATAATAGTATATCTTTCATCGCTCTCTCATACTCGACCAACAGCGGGTAGTTCTGGTAGTTCCTTGTATTGATGCCATCCAGTCCCATTGCTCTTCACAGGTGGCACGTTTTCAAGAGGGGAGATGTATAAACTACTGTAGACGCTGTAGCTCTGTGACCCTGAGAGACGGAGAAGGGAGAGGTAGCTAAATCTTGACTTTCAGGAACAGAAAAACAGGCTGCCCTGATCAATTCTGCTATTTCAAAAACACAGACTGCAGGACTCCGCTCACTGTCAGTAGTCGTTACGTTGTGGTAAACTGGAGTATTGCGTTGTGAAGGATCCATGNGCCCTGATAAATTCTGCTATTTCAAAAACACAGACTGCAGGACTCCGCTCACTGTCAGTAGTCGTTACGTTGTGGTAAACTGGAGTATTGCGTTGTGAAGGATCCATGTACTACTATTGCATTAGAGAGGAGTTATGAAACATTATTTTGTTATATTCAAGGAGGACATATATTATGATTTCTTGCTTCTGTAGTCATTCTCAGACTGCAAACCAATAATTAATTTACTTTAATTTCAAATGGTAAACAAACAAAGGTACTACATTGGTATTACAATTATTAAATCATCTGAGTAACATACTATGCCTTGTCAAAGAATAAAATCCAAAAAAGAATGCTGAATGCATTTTATGACTGAAAATGGTAACACCGACATTATTTCGCTCTCTCCTCCTTAACAGCCTTCACCACGAAAGAAAGAACAAGGCCAGTGTNTCAAGGAGGACATATATTATGATTTCTTGCTTCTGTAGTCATTCTCAGACTGCAAACCAATAATTAATTTACTTTCATTTCAAATGGTAAACAAACAAAGGTACTACATTGGTATTACAATTATTAAATCATCTGAGTAACATACTATGCCTTGTCAAAGAATAAAATCCAAAAAAGAATGCTGAATGCATTTTATGGCTGGAAATGGTAACACCGACATTATTTCGCTCTCTCCTCCTTAACAGCCTTCACCACGAAAGAAAGAACAAGGCCAGTGTNAAATGGTAACACCGACATTATTTCGCTCTCTCCTCCTTAACAGCCTTCACCACGAAAGAAAGAACAAGGCCAGTGTTAGTGTAAATGTATCAAGGAATTAGGGAGGGATTAGTAGTTTGGACGAAAGTGATGGGGCCGATTATTCGGAACACAGCAAAAAAACGACGAAATATTTCATCTACATGATGCTTCGGGACTTGAACCCAGGAACTCGTGTTTGGAAGGTAAGTGGCCAAGAGGGACAGACAGTTACTTCTGGTTGGAGAGGTGTGAGTACAGGTTAAAGATGAAGTCAACCCAATTGGCGTCCTCTGCAAATGTCCTGAATTGCCATAGTAACGGTCAAACTCAGATGGCCAGACAGTGTTGAACATGCTCGTTCACACTTGGTTTTCCGGAAGGCCCCTCGCTTTTAAATGAATAAGAAATTTTGACAAACCTGAACATACTGTATCTACACTAGAACTTTATCGGAATAAGTACACGAAGGTTCCAAAGCATGTAATTACACAAACAGACTTTTCACCTCGAATCCAATTAATTTTGTTTTGACAGTGCTTTTAGCATTAAATATTCAGTGTTGAAACTATATATAAGAAATATAGGGACTACCAATTTAAGTAGTTGGATCAATAATCGCTGTAATAACAGTAGAATTCGCATGTTTTACGGGGTTGAGAAGGGGGGGGGGATAACATTAGCATAACTTGATTGCAGTGCCCGCCATATTAGTTGGTGTGTAGAAGCTGTCGAGGTACGAGTGAAATTTTAACGATTCGAGCAACGCCACAAACAATTAGCGTAGATAAAAAAAAANTAGAAGCTGTCGAGGTACGAGTGAAATTTTAACGATTCGAGCAACGCCACAAACAATTAGCGTAGATAAAAAAAAATTGTCCCAATTTCAACAGTCATTTAAAATGGAAACATTACTCTTATTACGCAGAATCAATAGAGCACTNAAAAAAAATTGTCCCAATTTCAACAGTCATTTAAAATGGAAACATTACTCTTATTACGCAGAATCAATAGAGCACTTCGCTTTCTCACCTCCCACCAACTTAAGTGGTGAGTACTGTACATCGTGTTTGTGTTAAAATAGTGCACTAGCCTTGATGTTAGTAAGCAGTGCGCCAACCTTAGTCAAAGCCATGTAGTTTTGACTACTCTATAATTTCGCTCCAAATATTCAGCGTACCACTGAAATTGAAAACGGCATTGCTAATCTGCAGTAATAAACTGTGTTTAGCATTATACCGAATTATTTAAGAAAAATTACTTTAGAACACGAAAGTGTATTTCACAACATAACCCACTCTCAAAAAGTCTTCAGACTAGTGGTTTTTAGCGAATANCTTTAGAACACGAAAGTGTATTTCACAACATAACCCACTCTCAAAAAGTCTTCAGACTAGTGGTTTTTAGCGAATAGATATATCCTGTCACCTTTTTTCATTTTAAAATACCTGTCAGCAAACAAACACATCACAAAACGTTTAACAGATGCCGCGGGAAGAAAAGCAGATCAGTGTTGGGAACATGGAGAGTGGTTCGGCACGCCTACCGCATTCACTCCCGTTTCCCCCGCCCTTGCATTCCAGCGCCGCTCCATTCTAGGGCCTCATTTCATGTCATGCCCGGGGATGACGGTCACCTACGGGTGCCAGCTGGAAAGGCCGTCACTCGGAGGGTGTCGCCTTGCCCTGGGTGCGCTCCCCGCACGACGTTATTATTATTCACTCTGCTGACGCTAGTGCCTGCGTAGTGATATGTACGTGTGTGTGTGTGTGTCTCTACAGAGCGACTCACTCGTGATCAGCTACTGCAACCGCACCAGGCCTGGGTGGGCTCGTGACGTCACTCTTAGGCACTGGTCCTGCTTCAGCGCCTCGAAGCTCGTCGCCAACCCCGCGCCCAAAGTGCACTCGCTGCCGAGAATCGACACCCGCCAACTGGTGAGAAACAACCTTCACTCCTTACGTTCTTTTATCGCGTGTTGTTCGCAGTCGATTCAGCATTTTGCAAATCTATCTTTGAAAAAAAAAAATCCCTGCCCGGACGCATTGAACGTCATGTTCCCGGTGAAGTTGGCAGGTGTGTAAGAAAAATGTTTCCATGTTTTAAAGCCGTGTTTGAAGTGAAGCGATTGAATTTGTGCTTGTTTTAATACATGAAGAGTATGTATCAGTACAATGGTAACAGTCAGAGATATTTCCTCTTTACACTTGACCGATGCTTGAATAAGGTTGAAAGCTGTTCACTGTAAACCGAAGACTCCAGGAAGCCCTGCGTTAGGTATACTTAAACCAAGTGTAAAATTTACATTGCCACGGGCCTGATTACGTATTCATGCGCCGATCAAGAAAAACTGTGAAATTATTAGAGAAGTAAATACTTAATAAATTCGCTAATTTTTACACTTATATGCATTATAAAAAGTAAAAAGCAGAAAATATGTCATTTCAGTATTCACAAATGGGTACTTAACCCTTTAAATTTAACGTTCAGACATGGAACTTCTTTCCCTGAGACGTTGCCAAATTTACTGGGCGCATTGCCAGTCAGTGCGCCCGTTACAAATGTGCGCAGGTAGGGGATGTTACATCTTTTAAAGTTTGATTTCAATAGTTCTAAATTAACGGTGGAAGCCTATCTACGACCCTTGGTGATTGTTATTTTTCAGTACGGGGGAAGAATGCAAGATTGACAGACAAACAGGCCTCAAGTAGGACTTCCAAAAAGTACTCAATTATCGACAAACAGCCCGTGCCACTGACGCGCAGTGGTTCAAAACGCACTTGTCCGCACCTAAATTACCCAAAATCGAACATTCTCGCACGAGCTTAAAAGTGGGCTATTTTCGTTCCCCTTCGTATGCTCAACATTCCCAACAAATTTAAACCTAATCTGTTCATTCATCTGTCTTTCACGAGTTCCTCAACTTGCGGAAGTGAGGTATAATATGTGTTGTGCTATTTACGTAACGAAGTCAGCCGACAAAAAATTGTAATGTTTGCTTGAACGCAATTATAAACGTTAATTTTATCTTAAGTTTAATGGCGATGGTGAGTTCGTGTTATTATGATGGTTTGATTGGACTGTGTATATTGCCGACCGCGACACTAAATACAAATATCGCGCGCACACACACACACACACCCGAAGAAGAAGGCAGATTTCAGGCCCAGAAGCGCCGTGAAGACTTATTATTTTTTGTGTTATTTTCGTCACTCTGTTTTTTCTGTTTGTTTATCTATTATTTATTTCTGGTTATTTTTGTGGTTCCTGTGTTGTCCGAAGTGATTGATTTATTTGGTTTCATAATCTGACAAGGAATACTTTTCCTGGCTTGTGTTTCATTGTGGTTTTTATCCTATTTTTGTGTGTGTTTTGAGTTTTACTGTCACTTCTGTGTCCACTCGCGTACTGTCTACGTTTTCGTCATCGTGTTGTCTTTTCTTCTTTTGGTTTGCTTTCATTGACTGTCCTGTTTTGTAATAACAGGTTGTTCGTCTATTTTTTTTGTCGTTTTAATTATATACATGTTTATTTTTCATTGACAAGGAAACAGCTTTTCCTAAGTATCTGTCTGTGGTATTGTACAGGTTTTTTTTCGTCTTTTGTCTTGCTTAGTTTTATGTGTGTGTGCGAAATTTGTATTTAGTCTCATGGTTGACAATGGACACAGTCCAATCAAACCATCATAATAATACAACATTGAATATTTGTCTTAAAATTAATTATGACCTGTTTGAGCTTCAAAATGGTGCATTCCTAATTAATTTTCTGTGACTTTTTAATTAACTATAGTCATTTAAAGAAACCCGTGTTTTAAGGAAAATTTTTGTCAGAAAACACAGAATACGAAATGAGCGAACACAGATGAACAGACGAAATCACCACCTAAATGCAATTTGTATTCTTTGTCTCATGTACCTTTGCAATATTTTGACAGTTCGACGAAAGTAGGGCCAAAGTTTACTTTTTTTTATGTATCCTATCGCCATCAGCTGGTGCGTCAAGTGGAGGCTGTATATTTTATCAACACGCTGTCAGCTAATCCACTTGCCATTTTACTGTAACGCTAAACAAATTTTAAGGTATTTTAGACTGACATCTGTTAAAAAAAAATTCGTAGGTTATAAAAGTAAAAATATAAAACCTTGCAAAATATTAAATATTTGCTAACTCTTTTCTAATTTGTTCGAGACAGCGAATTTAGGTTAACATTTGCGAGACGGTAGTTGTAGTTCTTGTAACACTTTGGACGTCATAGCTAATATAACTGAAACTAAAATAATTCGGGAAACTTGATTTACAACGCACTTTTATTCGTCAACAGCTCACTAACAACTAGGGCAAAGCAGTAATTCTGCTATTACTGATACTAAACAGTTTGAGTCGGAAATATGTGGCGTGGAATACCGTAAGGATTTCTTAAAAACTATTCACGCACGCCGCACTTTCTTCCTTTTATTAATACAATACAGTAACAACACGGAAACAATTAAACGTGTTTGCAAGAGAACAACACGGCGTTTAATGGATGTAGACTTAACGATTACCGGCCCACCAGAAATTACTAGTAATCTAAATCGCTGTACACGAAATACATGTTACATTAAAAATTATGCAGAGCTAGCAGAAAAATAAAACTGTTGGTATCTGTTCGTAAATTTGTTATTTTACACACGAAAGCTATTCTTTTTGTGGTTGGCAATGCTTCGGCAACGAGCAGACAGATGGCGCGCATGGCATGACAGGGCGAGTTTTGAGCCGGGAGCGTTACTCAACAGATAGCAGCATGTTCATCTGCCTCTTGATCCCGTCTTTTTAAAAGTTGACTTTTCTTCTATTACTGGCTCGAAACGACACAAATTTGAAATACATTTCGTCAATTTGTTAGAAAATATAATTCAATAATACCATGCAATATTTCTCTATGCTTTTGGAATTAATATTAAGCACGTGTGGAAAGCATGGACGGAGAGTGGGGATACAAGGTGAAAGAACTCTCAAGGTTTTGAAGTTGCGTTTCATTTGGATACGGATCGTTTCATTGTGTATTTCATTTTGAACAACTATACATTGCTACTTTATCATGAAGTTTAGTTTGTAACTCTAACAATCGCTGTTTTGAGACCATTTAAAATAAAATGTACTAATTAATCTAGGAACTCTTTCTTCTCGCGTATTTTCTGCTTGTGTGATGTCTTTCGGCAGTGCACTCAGAATAGCCAACGTAATATTAACTTTTGTTCGTCCGTGCATCAGCTGATACAGGATTTTGTAAATGGCGCTTTGTTTGTTTCGTATACGTCAATTTGCCACTCACTGACTGTTATAATCTTGCCAAGTTATATGAGACGGACAATATGTAGGGAAGAAGTGTATAAAGTTTCAACTGCCCGTTTTTGCCCGTTTACAATAATTTTCAAAAAATGTGGTTAGTTGCGCTGTCCCAAAATAGCCCTGAGTCATCAACCTGCACGCTATCGCCTGCACATATGCCCAAGCGCAGCTATGTTCAGAGATGTTCCAGCGAGTGACTCACACTGGAAACTGTAAGTAGATGGAAATAGCCGAATCATGCTATCCTGACTACTGGCTGTGGACGTGCGGTCAATCCAGCGGCCATCTTGGATGCTGTCACACCGAAACCTCCTGCCCTGTCATTCCTCGCCAATGGCGACCATCTTGGATTTCCCTTTTTTTCCTCGGAATTTCCCTATTTTCCTCTTGCTCTATCATTCCAATTCGCCTCTTCACGCTCTTGCATTCAGATGTTATTTTTTCTCATGCTCTCTCATTCCTTCCTGTCTCTTTCGCGCCCATTCCATCCCTTTTGGGTTATCTTATAGTCCTTCTGGTCTCCTTTATTTTCGTTGTTAACTAAGGCGTTGTCCCATGCACACTTAATGGAAAAGCTGCCCTTATGTTAGACGGTGACCCATCTAAGAATGTATACACGCTACTTAGAAAGGTGTGCCAAAAATATAAATACTGATACCTATCCACCATACCACAAAATTTTGGAACTAATGAAGAAAACGTTTCCGACAAACATTAACACTACGAAACTGTCATGGGGTGTGCCTTTGCAATATCTCCTGAATCACACAGCGAACAGAATACTTAATTTTATAATCAAGACTATATGTAAAAGTACTTTTTTTTTCGAGAAAGACGGTAGGAATAAAATGAAAAACAGGAAGAAGTAAAGTGAAAAGTCAGATATTTGAAGAAGAAATGACGAACAGTTTGGAAGGTGGCGGTAAAAGGTGGGAAATTATTGAGGACTGAAAAATTAGGAAGAAAACACTGTAGAAATAGAAACAATTTTTAAACATTTCCCTTCGAATACCTATGACCAATACCTATGACAATGATTTATATTTTTAGTGTGCTACATAGTTAATAGATATTAGTGCTTTCGTCACTGGTGAAAACAGTCTATCTTATTGTGTATTTGTAAATAATAATTTTATAACTGCTGATATTTTAATTTACATCTGTTTACGATTCCATTTTTAAATAACATTTACTTGGATGAAATTAATGTACGCAAAAGTGTATGCTAAGTAATGTATTGTAAACGAGTCAACTTTGGCGAATTCGAAAAAAACGGGCAATTGATCACGTTTTACAAACGTTTTAAATTTGTTATTTTACCATTCTATTTGGTATTAATAGTTAGCATACATTAATTTTTATAGAAATAATTGTTACAAATATACAACAACGATTATTCATCAATTGTCTAATAATTTGAAAATTTATTTTAAAAGAGACGGCCACTAATATGTAAAAAAATTGTGTTACTTTCCAAAATATTCTGTGGTTTTGAAAATTATTCCAAGTGTATTTTTGTAATTTTAAAATACAAGAATAATATTTTCTAACATTTCTTAATTGCCTATTGTTTCATTTTACAATATTTTAGTTAGTTACATAACGTCACGATTCGTTTTTGAAGGATCGTACAGTTTTTAACAAGCTGCGATGTGTTAGTGATATTATTTCATTACAGCATAGTAAGTGTTACTTACTGGTAATGAATTAGACGAATATAATTTATAATGTAGTTTTTATGTGTTACAAATAGTGGTAAATAATCGTAATTTTTTGGTGAGGAAAACTACATCTCGAACCACTGTGTGACATCCGGACGTGATCTGTCCTGCAGGGCAGCGGCAGATGGCACTTGCACACTCTTCTAGAGGTCAGCCCATTTGCCTCCCACCACGACGAGCCGAGTGGGTTTCCTCGGGGTAATCCAGTTTCCCCCACCACTGCATTCCATCGCTACTCCACCACCACCTCAGCTCCCCCCCCCCCATCGGCGCTGAAGACTCAAGCTGTTGAGAGACACCTACATATCTCACTCACTTCCATCGTGTGACCTTTTGGCTGCAGCCCAATGCAGGAGGGACATCCCATTTTCGGGAAAATAGATCCTGTCTAGTGGTATTTCAAAATATCTCAGCTCAGACCTACCGCCTCTTTGGCACCTACCCATGAATAACAGACGTTCAGTAATACGGTAACTTAAGGGGAATGGTGCACTAAAACTGTATATTTACCTAATTTTTGTCACAGATTGTTTTCCAGAGGATTATTAGAAACTTTCGGCATGTCAAGACATTAATAATTATTGTGAAAACATTCTTAGACTTTTAGATATTCACTGTCTTTATTATTCTCAGAACATAAAGAATACCTTATTTCTTATCTTCCACCAGTGCTCCGAGAATTACAAAGGCAATGAATATCTAACAGTGTAAAAAAGGTGACCGCAATTATTATTTACGTCCTGTCGTGCCATAAACTTCCATAAACCCTCTGAAAAACTATTTACGACGTAAATCGGCTTAAATATACTGTTTTCGTGCACCATAACACTTAATTACAATTGGCCCCGGTCAAGTACAACATTGTCTTCTCAGAAAGACGCGCAGTCGATAACCAAGAGAAAATTGAAGGATGTGGAAAAAAGGATTTAGAAATATAGCCTGAACCAGGTGTCATTTCCCACAAACACCATGTCGCAAAAGGACGAAATGTACACTGGCAAGCCAAAAGTCATGGTAAGAGTCTGCGGCGCCACCATGCTGTTATGTCTTGGAAGTACCCAGATCTCTATCAGCTGTGCGCTGTGGGCATTGTCTTCATGGACTTCACGTACGTCCACAACGATGAGATATTCCAGCAGGATAATGCACTGTGTTATCGGTTCAAGTCGTCAAGCATTGATCCGAGGAACATTCTGGAGAGTTTCAACGACTGCTGTTGTCGGCTCGTTCCCCCTTCGAGCATTTATGGGACGTGGTGGGGAAGTCACCCCCGTAAGAATAGCAGAGAGCTGTGGGTAGCTATTCAGCTGGAGTGGGCCAGCATCTCTCCAAAGGTGTTTCGTCCACTTGTGGGATTGATGGCGGTGACGAGTTACTGCGCTTCTCTGGGCTAGAGGAGGGCCTGCACGATATCAGACCCGTATACCATGACCTCGGAACGTCAGTGTATAGTGAATTCTGTGCTCAGGAATGGTATGACCCNTGGCGGTGACGAGTTACTGCGCTTCTCTGGGCTAGAGGAGGGCCTGCACGATATCAGACCCGTATACCATGACCTCGGAACGTCAGTGTATAGTGAATTCTGTGCTCAGGAATGGTATGACCCTCCCTTCACACTCATTATCTCTGAGGAAACTCCGTGGCGCTAAGGCATTATTCGCAGGCACCAGTAATGAAGTTGAAATCATGGGCAGAGTATCAGACATTAAGATAAGGTGCGAGTCATGACGGGATTCTGTAGTATCTGGTGGTAACTTCCTTTCGGGTGCAGCAGAAACCGCGAGCTCGAAGACGCAGCGACACACATCCGTAGCAAAAGGAGCAAGCCAACGCTATGAGTATGTCCAATTGAGAGCGTTCATGTTCCTGTCACGATGCGACGTCAGTTGAGGACTAAGGATTTCTGGCTGCCATCAAAAATCCTTGAAAACAAAGCGGTGCTGCCTTAAGGGGAATATACACTATACATTAACTCACCTTAGTAAATCGTGCCCTGGAGGCCAACGATAACTGATATGCTCAAATGTGTATACGCGCATGTAGCAGCTTGCCAGATTGCTGTGAAAAAATCGCACGGATGTAAGCCTCAGTCAACAAAACAATCCACATTTGAATGCAAAGATTTTTTTTTAAGTCGTAAATGTCGTCGGCGGTTATGCCTTCCTGACAACCTTACTTCGTGTAAATGTCAAAATACTCGCATAGTTCGTGGGCTCAGCGACTAGTAGGTTATACTTTGCATACTTCTTATACCCTAGAACTAACTATTTGTTCATTGGCTTCTGTCTCAGCTTTAGCCTGTTTTTATCCTCGACCAAATTGCCAGAGATTATACACTTTCAGGTTGCTTACAGCCTCCGAGTCTTCCAGGTTTTCGACGACACAAAAACTACACAGTAGTTACACGTTCTTGAAGTCTATACCGGTGCTTAGTGAATCCGTGAAGCTTCAGATATAAGGTCCACCATTAGCATAAATATGTAAAAAGAAGCTCATAAATATTTTAATGTCGTTCTTAATTACAATCGCATTAATTAAAATAATACTTGCGCATTGGAGGTACGTGACAACTGTACTCCGTTATCAGAGGTCAGGGGGAGAAGTACTGCGGATTTTTCATTGGCGTTAGTAATGATAATGTCAATCTAATCAGAACGTCATATCGCTATGATCTTGATGGAGTGGACTCAGAGGTCTTTCGGCTAGTCAAAGCTTACGAAACAGAAGCAGGCTACACCTTGCTTCGCCTTATTTTGCCAAACAAGAAGTTATGAACANGCTAGTCAAAGCTTACGAAACAGAAGCAGGCTACACCTTGCTTCGCCTTATTTTGCCAAACAAGAAGTTATGAACAGGGACTGGAAAATTTCGTCACTCCAATGACAGGCAGATTAAACTTCCAAGCAATCTGTAGTCTCGAGCTGCTGCTATTGGTTACTAGTAAGGGCAGCGGTGGCTCGGTGGTCAGACCGCTCGCCTCCTAGCTCGGCGAGCCGAGTTTCACTCCCGGATTTTCGCACGCGGGAATCGTGCCAGACGATATCATTGGTCAGCGGGTTTTTTTCGGGGATCTTCAATTTCCCCCCGCCCTTGCATTCCGGCGCTGCTTCATACCTCACTTCGCCCTCATTCCTCTCAGCTCTTTAACCAGTAACAAAGGAAGACGTCTCTAGTTACCCTGTGGTTCTGTGTTACGTTCTCTTCTCAAGCCACAATTTAATTCATTTGTATTTGTATCATTGATAACTTGATAAACCCTAATATATCTTTGGGGTGGCAAACTTTGGGGTGGCAAACATTTAACGCTCTATTGTTCGAATTCCACGTAGTTGAGTCTAAAGGGGAACTGGCGTCTTGCAGAAATGACAGTTAATAATCAGCTGTCTGGTTCTGGCGTACGTAAACGACTAAGTCTANGGGAACTGGCGTCTTGCAGAAATGACAGTTAATAATCAGCTGTCTGGTTCTGGCGTACGTAAACGACTAAGTCTAACTTAATAGTCAAATGTAACGCCGAACGGTAAGGCCTTTATGTAACGCACATGATTCGGCCTTCCTTTTGTTCTGCGTTTTATGTCAGCCTGCAGGACGCGTCAAATGTACTTCGTCGAAATCAGCTGACGGAGTAACTCACACCTCATACTCATCTGAGATTCACGCTGCCGTCAAATCAACCTGCGAACTATATCAGTGTTGTGTCATGAGGTACTGTATAAATTTTTCACAAATCTATCTGAGGATAAGTTAGACTTCAAACACGTGTAATATATTTATTACTTTTTAAATTGAATTATAAATATCAGCCACATCCTGGACGGCTGTGAATGAATAGCAGATCTGTGAGTAAACGAGGACGTGATCAGATGCTATGGAACTGTTCATGGGAGAAAATGGCTTCGCATTGGACAAATACATAAGGCTCATACATAGAACTGGCCACTACCAAAGTGGTCGCGAAATCTACGGGCGTGTATTCTTGCAACACAGATTCCGAACGTGAAATGCCACAACCTTCGTTTAATCAGAGAAATGCTGTCGCGAATCACGCCAGATAACAGGTTTCATCCGGAGAACAACCGCGCCTATCTGCCGAGTACAAGCCGCGATAGAAGCCGCTGACATTGTAATACTGCGCAATTACTTGTGCAAAACCCAATGTCACGTGTAAATAGCGATAACAAACAGCGCTGATAAGGTTACACCTGTGATGCTAAGAAAACTTGTGGATAGATTGTTCTGAAGACTCAATTCTAGCCCGGCAGTAAAAATCAAACTGGCAATACTTCGTAAACCAGGATATCAACACCTACAAGTAGTTCAGTTGAAAGGTGGAACTGGGAGAGACCTTAATTTTTAGTCCTCTCGGCATGCTTGAGCAGAAGATGTTCGTTCATTGGTTGCCGCCACCGGCATAAATCATTCTTCTGTTTAACTTGGCAACTCGGAGTTGAGCAACCCGACTGATGGATGTTTGCTATTAGTTGTGGGGGGGGGCTGCAGTAGTGTAGTGGTTAGATTACTCGCCTCCCACCTAGACGAAAAGGGTTCAATTCCCGGTGGGGACGCTCCCGGATTTTCGCAAGTGGGAATCGTGTCGGACGATGCTTCTGGTCGACGGGTTTTCTCGAGGATCTCCCGTTTCCTCCACCCCTTTTTATTCCAGCGGTGCTCCAAACTCACCTCGCTTCGCCCTCGTCGGCTCTCCACTTTACTTCATTAGTGACGATGTAAATATTTCGTTAATGCCTATCCTGAGGCTGGATTGTCACGCGAAATGATAATTTCTCTCGGGTAAATAGTCTCGAAACCTATTACTGGAACAATGGTTTTCTCAAATATTCGCTCATGGTTAAAGATTTTAAATCAACTGTTGACGGAAATAAAAAAAATTCTTTCCTGTTTATCTCTAACCATGTTCACATTCTAAAAGAAAGGTTTGCAAGTTTGACACATCATTGTAGAAGCGTATCAAGAAAGAAGGAATGGTCTATTATTTTTCCATACATCCATTACATCTTTTCTACATTTTTTAAGGGAAGAGTCAAACGCATACCGAAGTTCCCAGATTTGTATACTAGCAGTTTTATATTTGAAACATGATGTGTGGTAAATGTCCCATGCTATCTACAGCTCTAAAACTTCCATTACAAGTTAGGAAGTACGCTGGGGAATATTTTACAGTGTAAGGACACCATATTTTCGCGGGAAGATATCTTGTCTTATATTTAAGAACACTTCAGCTACAATCGCCTTTCCCGAGCGGATGTGCCCGCTGGTTGCCTGCCTGCGAATCATCGACGTTCAGCGCAACAGTAACCTAACTATGATTGGCTCATTAAATTGCCATAATGTCTGGCCACAAGGACACGCGGCCGTGGAGGAGATTTCCAAATAAAATTTGTAATCGCCTCAAGATAACGCCTGGAAGCGTTGCGACAGGCTTCAAGATAGAGGCATGCACTCCAGGGAACCTGAAGTTCTCGCAAGTTAGATCTGCAACAGCGTCATATTATCACACGTGGTGCAAGCCATTGGATTAAACTACAGACGTCACTTTGTACTTTTCTCCTTTTACCTTAACCTATTCAGACCCAGTGTACACAATTGTATGCATAACGCACGTGTAGGTAATTTTTGGTCTCTACTGCACACTGAGAAGCTCAATGACCAATGATCTTACCTGTGGGTAAACGATTCGCAAGCCGTCTTACTGGTGTAGGACGTATGGCTGTAGCAGAACATATAGCCAACGAAATAACTGTTGTAAGTAAAGCACGGTTAATCAATTTTTTTTTTGTTTGCAACACCTAAAACCGTAAATTAAAATGTGTCTGAAAGTGTTAAGGTAACTGCACAGGAGAGCTCTAAAAATATTTTTTTTTACCATTGTCTCTAATTTTTTTTTTACTGACAATGTTGTACTACGGAATCCCCTTAACCCAAGGAAACCTGCAGGTGTCCACATAAGACATTGAAGTCCAGACTAAGTGGAAGGAACGGCCCGCAAAAATCAGAAATGAGCCTAATCACGGCTCATAGTCAAAGACATTGTTTCAAACTTTGATAAGAAAAATTAAATAATTCCTTCTCGAGAGCGCACCCGGGCTATGTTAACGTAAAACCACAATAATGATGGTGGTTTAACCACGAAGATTTCGGATTCACTGACATTCAGGCTAGTATCCTCAGTGCTCTGTATACTAGAGCCTCAGCTGTATACTAGAGTCTCAGATGTGTACTAGAGTCTCAGCTGTATACCAGAGTCTCAGATGTATACTAGAGTATCCGCTATATACTAGAGTCTCCGCTGTGTACTAGAGTCTCAGCTGTATACCAGAGTCTCAGCTTTATACTAGAGTATCCGCTATATACTAGAGTCTCCACTGTGTACTAGAGTCTCAGCTGTATACTAGAGTCTCAGCTGTATACTAGAGTCTCAGCTGTATACTAGAGTCTCCGCTGTATACCAGAGTCTCAGCTGTATACTAGAGTATCCGCTATCTACTAGAGTCTCCGCTGTGTACTAGAGTCTCAGCTGTATACTAGAGTCTCAGCTGTATACCAGAGTCTCAGTTGTATACTAGAGTATCCACTATATACTAGAATCTCCGCTGTGTAGTAGAGTCTCAGCTGTATACTAGAGTCTCCGCTGTGTACTAGAGTCTCAGCTGTATACTAGAGTCTCAGCTGTATACTAGAGTCTCAGCTGTATACTAGAGTCTCCGCTGTGTACTAGAGTCTCAGCTGTATACTAGAGTCTCAGCTGTATACCAGAGTCTCAGTTGTATACTAGAGTATCCGCTATATACTAGAGTCTCCGCTGTGTACTAGAGTAGCAGCTGTATACCAGAGTCTCAGCTATATACTAGAGTCTCCGCTGTGTACTAGAGTCTCCGCTGTGTACTAGAGTCTCCGCTGTATACCAGAGTCTCAGCTGTATACTAGAGTATCCGCTATATACTAGAGTCTCCGCTGTGTACTAGAGTCTCAGCTGTATACCAGAGTCTCCCAATGGCTGCTACGCCTGTGAGTAGCTAGTTTTACCTCACAGCAAGAAACACGAGATTCCGCTCTTGTTTCGTGACAGGCTTCTTATTGAGCTGCGGTCTCTTAACATACGTACATGAAATATATATTAATTTAAAGGCAAACCTGTCAAGCTAACTCGTGAATCTATGTACATATTGGGAGAGTAATTTTTATAACGGTAAATACTGGAAATGGCTTATTCGGGGTTTTGTGTTTTATACGCTTTACAGCAGAGTTGGGTAAGTTGCATTTCAAAAGTAATGTACTAAAATTAAGTTCAGTTACTTAAAAGTTAAAGGTGGCTTTAAATGCTTCACTTTACTTTCGAAAAATAATCTAATTGGGCGTTAGTTAAAAAGTAACTTAACTTCGCTACCCACTGTATCTTCCTTGCATATTAATATTATCCAATCATAAGACGGTCAATTCTTATTCTAAATGTTATGTAAAACGTTAACTGCACTGCTTATTTGTCTGGATTTTTTTTAAATCTAGAAACTACTTGCCGAGATATTTTTTGTAACATTTCGAGCGGATTATAGCTAATTTTACAAAACTTTTATTTGGAATGTGTAAAACAAATTTAGAATTTTAACAAGCAGGTACTGTATGCTTTACGTTAATTATATGTATATATGGAGCCATATAAACCATTTAGTATGTTTTATAAAACTAAGCGTTGGANTATGCTTTACGTTAATTATATGTATATATGGAGCCATATAAACCATTTAGTATGTTTTATAAAACTAAGCGTTGGAAAGACGCAGTATTTCAGTTGTGGAGTCACAAGAAAATATTTGGCAATTATTTACCAAAGAATTATTCGTACGATGCACAAACGTTTTACATTGTGTTTGCATGCGAAGTTCTAAGTTTTACTGTGAAGAACCACGTTGAACATCAGAGTTTTTGTTTTTCTCTACTCGTCATAATGTTTTAGTTAACTCATAATTTTCCAGTTGTGAGATCACTCTCGAGGTTTAAAGTCTGGTTCACATTTGANTCATAATGTTTTAGTTAACTCATAATTTTCCAGTTGTGAGATCACTCTCGAGGTTTAAAGTCTGGTTCACATTTGGAAGCATAACAGTAACGATAACGATAGCGTGCACAATATTTCACCGCCATAATTTCGCAACCTCTTGTTTCAGAGCGGCGCATTACAGATTGTGTTCATAAGAGGTCCCGGCAGAGTGCATAAAAGCAAAGTGTAATATTTCATTTCCCATGCAAATCAGAGCAGATCAGTTGTTTATTTAAAATGGATGAACATAGTTATGATGGAGAAACTAAGAAATCGCGCAATATATAAATTAAGAGGAAAGAAAAGGTGACAGTGTACTAGTAGAAATTTTCTAAAGTTACGCAAATCTTAACAGTAGCAAAATCCAAGATTTTTAAGAAAATAAAAAGTGCCAACTCTCTTAAATCATTGTCCATTTTCAACACAAAACCACAATCTGTTACAAAAGTCAATTTTATTTTTGTAAATGCAGCCAAACCATTCAAACATTATTTAACAGCACTTCCAACTGTCAGACTCGTCGCAAAATTCCATTGGCTAAAAACAATACGTAAGTATTGAAATGTGGGTGAGTCTCGCACAAGGTTTATGGTCGTGTGAATGTCCCAATATGATGCCCTTGGCTCTGGGAGTTTGTTTGTGGTGGTGTGAATGTCCCACTGTGAT
>NQII01010778.1:8826-34095 GCA_002778355.1 Clitarchus hookeri
TATCCCTTTAGGAATATACCTGGGCTGCGAAATCGTTTCTTGAAATGCATGAGCGACGACTTGTTCGCACAACATAATACAGCATTCAGCTGTCTCGTTTAATTAATTTCTTCGGTTTGTCAGTGTAAAGTATGAGCCAGAGTTTCTATGACGTTACCACTTGACGTAGACATTGCAGTGAGAAGTGGACCGTTCGCATATAAATGCTGACGAAATTACCTCACGTTTTATTAGAGTTTATAAGCCCCTAATTTTCAGGCTCATTTTGAATGGATGGAATAATTACCGTTGATCATTATAATTTATACATGTGGTATGTATATTAAAGAATTTTCTAAAACCCAGTTAAATTGGTAATGTTAAGAATGAGCAAAGAGGTATCATGTAAATTTTGGCCGTATCTATAAATAAACACAAGCCTGGTTATACCGCACATATTAATTTTAAAACTATATGCAGCCAGATTAGTTATTGTGGTGTAAGATACATCTTCCAAATTCACTTGTTACATCACATGTGCGTAAACTATAGCCTGTTACACACGGTACACTTTCTTGTACCAGATGGTGTAAACCTTTTTTGTTCAAGTCGACTTGCATCGTCTGACTAACTAACTTGTTTCCAAGTGGCTTGCATGCTAGGGCTTGCGTGCAGCTAGAGCCATTTAGAGACTGTTATATTTTTCGTTCACCTGCTTTTGCAAGTAGTTTGTTAATATGTGCATATTATACGTTAATGTAGTTCCCTTTTATTAGTTTATACTGAAATTGTTAATTTGAGAGGAGAAAACAGATTTTTATTCTGTATTAGTGGTTGGTTAAGTTTATAAATATTTGTGTGTTGTGGTGGAAACGAGTAACTGGCATGCTGCAACCTTCAAGTATTACCACCGTGTGTACAGTATGTACATGGGACTTGAAAACAATAGAGTGTTTACCTTCTTTTCATTATGAATCAATATCCGTACGAGTTTCAAGATTGAGACCCGTTACAAAACTAGTACGCTTAAACTTATTGTACCATGGTTAATTTAAAACACTGCTAATAGAAGAACATATTACTGAACACTATGTACCCTCCCCTTGACAATTTCAGTATAATTATTTCGCCACCTTATAGTCCAAGGTATTTTTAGTTAAAAAAAAAATTTCTCGAGTGTCATAACGTGTGATGTATAAGANCCTTATAGTCCAAGGTATTTTTAGTTAAAAAAAAAATTTCTCGAGTGTCATAACGTGTGATGTATAAGACTAATAACAATTACCAGGCTTACATTTACCGTATTATGTATTAACCCCTAGTCTATCTTAAAAATAAGCTCGTTTTGAAATAATGGCACAAATGAGGACACTTCAATTTTTTACGAAATTTGTTAAATTTTGTTCCAATATTTTACCATATCATAACTTTCAGAAATGTTTTGACATTTCGAGGCTTGTACATTACACCACACACATATACATTACAGGTCAGTCCTTTGCAAGTTATTGTATCTCATAGATTGCCCTAACAAAAAATCGGTACCTTTAAAGTATTTTAGAGTATAACGAAATTGNGCAAGTTATTGTATCTCATAGATTGCCCTAACAAAAAATCGGTACCTTTAAAGTATTTTAGAGTATAACGAAATTTAACAACTTTTTATGAGTTTGTTTTTATGCACAAACCGTCAAAGGTTTAGTGTCTACAGTAGTGCATATTAAATTTTCCATTATACTCTTTAACATTGTCTGGAATTACGTTGTTCTCCTGTACATTAACATGTACTTCTATAGATTTTCTGATAAAACGCTGTGGTTTATAAGGAAATAATAACTGATGATACTTTCCATGTACACAATGTCTTTAAAAGAAAGTCATTGGGCAATATTTTTATAAAACAATTGATCTGAAAATAGTAATTTATTATAATCAATAGCTATTAGGTTGTTGAGTATAATACGCGTTGTTGATGTAATTGTCTGTTTTTTTTTTCGAGCTGTTGTGTAATTTTTCTTGTAATATATTGATTTCAGCTATAATTACAATTATTTTTAACAGCTTCGTTCAATTAAGTCTTGATCGCAATGTGAATAAAATTTTTGCATAATATCAATAAAGTATTAGGCACAGTAAACCATACTGAGAGAAAAATGGAGCAAAGATTTATAGTTTAAAAAAAAATCGAATTGACTGACGATGCGTTTAATATGATGAATGTAGTTCCACGTGAAACATTGTTTGTCGGATACGAAACTTAAATTTTTGATGAAATATTAATGTATTTTGGTAAGAAAGAAGCTTTGCAAAATTATGCTGTCAAATAACAAGACACCAGCACATGACGTCATGTAATAAACTTTACCAAAACATCTGCATTGCACATATTACAACGTATTAGATTTATTCGTACCGTAAATTAATAATTCGCGTTCACGTTTTCCAAGCGCTTGTAACTTTCTTTGGATGTGCACTAAAAATATAAAAAAAAGATTCAAATATCAGGTGGGAAATTTGTTTTTGTGACGAAATACCATTCAGGAACAATATAACTGTAGATCACGACAATAAGTTTAACTGAAGTGTATATATTCCACGCTGAACAAGAGGAACAGTGATCAGACGACAGTGTCTGTGATTTGTGACAGTTTTTTTGGTTTGCAATCTTACCTACCGCATTTCATAGAATGAATCGGCACGATACATAAGTGACTTTGGGTTTCTCCAACATGTGCACTTTGTAGAGGATTTCGACAACTGATTTGATAACTGAGCAATGGCAATTCTCCACGCCGCCCCGTCGACGCAAGGAAACGCTTGCACGGGATATTTATGTAGATAGGCCAAGCAGGCACAGTCACGTGGTCTGTGCGATCACATGACCGCATTTCTTTGACCGCATTTCTTTCTTATAATACGTCTGGATGAAACTGTAACGAGTTAGGAGCCGGAACGCCTGAATCATCTACGACTACTCATCACCATTTAGGTAGTATCTTACAACATTCATATGCCATTAGTATTTGTATTAATGTTGTAGGAGAAATGTGGAGCCCTCATGACATTTTTTTTGTACTAAATGTGATTATAAAGCCTGCTTGCCTAACTTTTTACAGTAAAACTGTGGTTTCGAAAACTACAAATTTCCAAATAACCTTTTTAAATGCTACCGATAAGCAAAATAGAAGGAGTACTTCAATACAGTTATCAGTTATTACTACAGTTATCGCTGACCCTATATTCTCAACACCTGCAGATAATTTGGCAATAAAATAAAGTAAATTTATTCCATGACAAGAAGTTTGAGACAAAATACCCTTAACACAAAATTTCGTGACAGATGTTCCATTCTCCGGTTAAATTATTCCGTTATCTTATTGATGTCACGTTTTCCTGTTTTACATTCAGAGCCAAACCTCATTTTATTACACTCTAACAGCTTATATACCTGATATTATAAGTTGTTTAAGCGGCTGGGTTTCCTTCCGAGTTGTGTCGGTACGACATGTAGGGGATGCTAATTCATCTAGTTCATCACATATGTATATTCTCAAATAAAAAAGTTAAAAGTTTGTAATGAGTTAAGCCTTTGTGTAACTGGGGGCCTCAGTGTTCCAGCTTCTTTGTTTTCGTGAGTAGAGGTTGTGTGAGGTTTGTCTTGAATTAAGCCAATTACGTAAAAATAAAATAAAACACAGATACATGACTTGTCCGTAATATGAACCTGAAACCTGGTAGATCAAACTGGTGTAGGTACAGTTCAAGTTATCAATTGTTGTAGAGAACGCGTGATTGCACAGCATAAAATTATAACGAGAGCTTTGCTTGAAAACACAAAAAAACAATATTTATAAATGGGATACTTATAAAATTTATATTAATGATTACGAGCTCAAATAAATTTTAGGATGCAAAGGAAAATATTACTTAATTTTTCTTATCACAATGTTCCAAGGAATACCTCTTAGTTCTGAGAAGCACAAAACCATTCACAAATCTAACGCACTTCGTTGCCTGGTAAAAACTTCTTTGAACTCAATAATATACGCAATTTGTTTGACAGATATTATAACTTATTGTTGCGATGATTATTCTGTCTGCCAAACAGTTTCCTCTAAATATGATTCAATGGGTGTCATTATTTTCATAAAATTTCTTCAACGATATTTTTAATTTCGATTAGTAGTCACAATGATGTGTAATTTTAATATTTCGACCATTACTTTCTGCCTTCTTACGACCAGCGTAATAGTCCGGCACGATTCCCACATGAAAAATCCGGGAGCGGCCCCGCCGGGAATCGAACCCGGTTCGTCGCGGTGACAAGTAAGTATTCTAACCACTAAACCTACGCGGCTCCGCCTAATTTTAGTCTGTTAGTGTTTTCTTCTGACTCTTTAAATGAAATCTTTAAAAAATCACTCCACAAATGACGTGCTTGGTTCTTTCCCTAATATGTCTTGTATCATAAGCGTTTTATACTTTTGAGAACAATAACGTATTGTAAGGTTGTTCAAATAAAAATTTATCTATTAATTTATTTATCAAATATAATATTATATTTGGAAATTATATAAATAAAACGGTGAGAAAATATGTGTGTTGGTAATACTTAGTAATAAATAGTTCTCACGCACACTATTACAATGAGGGGGCACGAATGTGGTGAGTGGTCATTACTCCAACAATCTCCTTTTGTTCATACTTTGCATTCATAACCCAACTTTGATTAGCTGTTAAGTGTACACTTGTGCCTGAGTCGATATACCACTCGTCTTTGTTGAAACTTCCACTCAGGAATACTGCACTAAAAACATTTGACTGCATTCGATGACTATTTTTCTGCATTGACGAGGTATTTTCATTATTTGTGCACTGGTTTTTATAATGGCCGGTTTGTTTACATCGATAAAATTTTATCTGTTTGACATTTGACTTTGACTTTGAAGGTTCAGTGTTGCCAACATCATTCTTTCCGGCCATAGACCAATTATTCTGCTTTCCCCTGAACCTAGAACGTGCCGCAAAAGCGCCGCTAACGTCACACTCAGCATCATGACTTGCCAAATCCATATCCAACAGCTTTGTTTTGATAGAATCTGCCGTCATTTGAATGCCTGAATGCTCAATTGCCATGATCATAGGGGAAAAACGATCAGGCAATCCTGCTAATAGTAACGATCCTGTCCACTGATCATTAATTTCAAATCCTGTTCCGCTGAGTTTCTGTGCTGTATCGATAATCTGCGTCACATACGACGTCATCGAACTGCAACTCTCTCGGCGAATCGAAATCAAATTCCGTAGCAAACTTATTCTTCGTGAAAAACCGCTATCATCGAATAATTGTTTCAACTTTGCCCACAATTCTTTCGAAGATGTAACATTTTTTACGTGAACGTATAAATACGGGTCGATGGTCATAATCAACTTCGCTTTGGTTCTTTCGTCATCTGCAGAATTTATTTCTTTATCGACTTCTGGCTTCACACAATGTTTCGTGCGTTCGAGTATTAAGAAATTCTCCGCCGCGAAACACCATTCGTTGTTATTATCACGTCCATTTAACTTGGGAACGTTAACAAGAAAGTTCGTTGNTTCTCCGCCGCGAAACACCATTCGTTGTTATTATCACGTCCATTTAACTTGGGAACGTTAACAAGAAAGTTCGTTGACATTTTGAATCTGATGCACTAAACTTGTGTAGTCCGATAAATACAACAATCCGTCACGTCACAGTTCAATCGCGCAATTTTTGTAATCTGCTTTTAACACTTGCTAAACGTAACTGCAAAATACTTCTTAAAGCAACAAAATCGCGAAACTGTNTTCTCCGCCGCGAAACACCATTCGTTGTTATTATCACGTCCATTTAACTTGGGAACGTTAACAAGAAAGTTCGTTCACATTTTGAATCTGATGCACTAAACTTGTTCAGTCCGATAAATACAACAATCCGTCACGTCACAGTTCAATCGCGCACTTTTTGTAATCTGCTTTTAACACTTGCTAAACGTAACTGCAAAATACTTCTTAAAGCAACGAAATCGCGAAACTGTTGTGTTGTAGAGCGAACTGCCCATAACCTAAAATAAAAGTCGCATAGCATGTTTCTGTCTGCAACGACTGACGACATATTGAAAAAATCTTAACTGCTAACGACAGACATAGAAGGCAGCACTAGACATATATTGTAGATATCATAACAACAGAGGTCTTAGGTGACGCACTCCCTCTTCGTTCCCTTCATGGAGTAGCGGCGGTAAACAAGAACCGGGGTGACGGGAGTACCCAAGAATAGCCGCCGACCAATATATTTATACCATAAGGGTACGTGCAAGTGGCTATTTTCATTAGTGACTTTATTTTTAGTTCTGAAGGACGTAATTGCGTTATTTATTTCCCACGTATCAGTTTCAGCTTTGAAATGGTTTCAGAGGTGTGCGATGTTCGTACATTTTTGTCTTTTCTTTAATTTTCAGATATTTAACCAAATATATCTGATCAGAATACTGTCATGACAAACAGGCTGTTGGTGTAATATGTTCTGAATCGCAGCTTCGCTTTTACAAGAATAAATCGAATCAAGATACACTCATTTGCAAAAAAAAATTGATCACAACGTACGAACCGCGTGAGTACTAGGATAGTTGCTACGCACTATCGTCACAGCTCGACATGTGTCCTATTTGCGTTCAATGTGGTTTGATTGTGAGGATGTGCCATCAAGGGGTATACAAGTACTTCCATCATTAATAACTGCAAAACACCGAGAAATGCCTTAGTAGCAGTGTGAGCACAGAGGCAAGTTCAGTGAACACGCAGCATTCCCAGACCGCGGATTCGACAGGCATTTTCCCAGATGGATGAGTTTGGGAAAGGCAGATTCGTCTGCTTCCGAGATGTGGGTTCGCAGTTTTGGTGCATTGCTCGCCACTTGAACCGTTCTGCCTATACTGTGAGTCGATGTTGGACGCAGTGCGAACAGTATGGTACACACCCTTCGAGAAGACTCAGGTCGACTTGGTGGACCACCAGCATGGAGGAAAGTTCCATCGTGCGACAGGCTGTAAACGCTCCACAGGCTTCGCTGCGCACCATCTAGGGACATGTCACGGCAGCTGGGAATACGGCTGTATGCACCAACACCATATCAAGACGGCTAGCAGAGCGGGATCTAGCGTCACGGCGTTTCTTACGACGTCTGCTATTACGACTTGAGATTCGCCAAGCATTTGTGACCTTCAGCCGGGAACAGGCAGCATGGCAGGTTGAGGATTGGCAATGAGTGGTGTTCAGCGAGAAATCGCGATTTTGTCTGGACATAGACGACCGCTGAATTCGAGCCTGGAGACGTCCTGGTCAGTGCTGTGATCCACACTTCATTGTAGAGCAGTAAATCACCCCACCAAGAGGTGTCATGGCGTGGGGTACCATTTATTACGATTTTCGAATTCTACTGGTGGTGACTGAAGGAACCCTGATTGCCAAGGTGACACGTCCAGGAAATTGTGCGACCACGTGCGCTCGCCTTCCTGGTGAACCTTGAAACCCCCCCTTTTCCAGCAGGATAATGCCAGCACTCACACAGCACGGACATTTCTGGCCTGCCTTCGTGATGTTAACATGCTTTCTTGGCCAGCAAGGTCCCCAGTCCTCTCGCCCATAGAGAACGTTTGGTACAAGATTGGGCGGCAACTATGGCGTGTCTGAGGGGTCAGTTGCGCTAGCTGGGTAGGATCTTCTTCAAGAGAACATCCGACGTCTGTATGCCTCTAAGCCTTACAGTATCGCCACCTGTGTTCGTGCTACGGGTAGTTTAACACCATACTAAGTGTATCCTGCAAGTTTTGATTCCTTGCAATATATTCCTGGTGTGGTAATTTTTTTTTCTGAGTACATAGAAAGTACTACGTATTATGCCTGCAACCACTTACATGCCCCTTCGATGACACCTACAGGTAATCAATTATTTTGGAAATGTTTGTATTTTAAATGTAAGTGCGTTGTTCTTAGTTATGTTGCATAATATTTTAGTGTTTTTTATCGTCTTTGATCGCATATTGTTCGTTGCAATGTTGTGATTATGGGCTCTGCACAAGAGAGCTATCGATTTGGGTTCTTCATGTAGCATACGAACGAACTCGTGATATCAAACACACTCCACTGAATTGAACGAAAGTAGCACGCAAGACCACAAAGTAAATTTTTTTAAATACATGATGTAAAACTTGCTAAAACTTGTTCTCGGATACTGACACGTTTATGTTAGCAATAATGAATTGCCACTTCCTTTCCGGCGATGCACTGACTTAAGAAAGAAGGGAAGTGAATTGAAGCCACAAACATTTTTGTTGGAGTGGTACAGCGAATAGTGCAATATTAGCAACCTATGAGTAAAATTAAGTGGTTGTTAAGGATTTTGGTAGATTAAGAGTAAAAGTATTCTATTATTTTAGTATATGTTTAATGACGTATGAAATTGTATCGTTAATACAAAACAATATGAATTAGGCTTTACCCACAGGCACCAGTTGTAGGGATTTCATGTTTGGTAGGCGATTGGTGGACGACTAATAAACATTTAGAACACTTTAAAACATTTAAAGTGTAATCCTATGTGCCAGTGAAAGAAAACAGCCGAAGCAGGCATTGATTCTCACAATAGAAGACAAAAATGTTTTTATTATTCGATGGAAGAAGCGAATGTAGAACACATTTACTGTTCTGTTAATAGATTTATCAATTCCTGATATTTCAAAACTACAAATTGTATTAAATATCATGTTAAGAAGAGTGCCAATGAAGAGTCATTCTTGCATAAGTATATTAAGGAGTGTTACTGACCTTAATTTATTTGCTGATTTACGAACTGGTAAACATAGAAAACACATACTTATTCAGCTGTGTATGAGTCTGATTGCATCTGGAACACGTTAAATGATTAAATAAATATTTTCTCAAAGGGGTTGCTGTTACCTACATACCGACCCATACATTGTAGCGTTCGAGAAACAATACAGAAATCAGATAGAATACCCTCTTCGTTATGTGTTCTAATAACAATAAATGCTAAGAAAAGCGTGTCAGTAAAGATTGTAGAGCCAAATGGCATTCTTGATTTTAAAAAATGGAGGCCGCATTTTTTTCAAAACTCTGTTACTTTAGTGTTTATACGTAGTTAAAATGCACTAAGAAGTGTAAGGAAACATATGCTACCATCTAGCTTCAAATAAATCAGAGATAATATTGACAACATAGGCATTGGTGTGGCCCTTTCATCCATTAATATTCTTGTACGTCATACATTCATTTACAACGGTACAGTCAGTGCTATAGCAACCGCATAGTTACTGGCATGACTTTTCCTCTTTATTAAATTGTTTTTTAAATGGGCACAGTGTCCTACTCAACACTGTACTCTACGTATCAATAATACCCAAACTCTAAGTTTCTCCTAGACGCTGGGAGTCGACAACTCTTACCTCCTAAACGTCACAGCGCACTAAGAGTTGTCACGCCGGCCCAGCTGGTCGCCTTGTTCCACCTCACGTCGTGTCTTCTCCCCAACAACTCGCTCCACTCCCCGCGAGCAAGAAACAGCTCACATACAGTAATGCACAGTGGCAATTATCCTTCCATCCTTTCAACTCACTGTTCAGAAAACGTACAAAATACAGACCACTGCCAACCTTATTGCTACAACAATTTACAATTTTCATTAACAAAAATATGGAATTTTTATTTTTAACAAGTAAAATATGTACACATTTTAGTCTATGATCATTTGAAAAATTAAGGCTTTCGTCACGTGATGTCATAACTTTCACGGCCCTTTAAAAACGCGCTAGTGTAATTAAAGTCTCCCTTATTACNTTTAAAGTCTCCCTTATTTCTACAAATAATCATTTTAAAACATTAACAACGTATGTTTACCTGTTGACACAAATGTACTAAAACAATTAGAGACTATCTAGTGTTATTATTTACACATTTTAGGATAAAATTGGTTGACGATTGTAACAAAGCCTTCTTTATAACATTTTCATTAGGAGGGTTCTTTCGTAAACACTCGGAGGGCTCCAGAAATTTACTACTATTATATGGACCACAAAGTTTTACATATCATGGAAAGTTCATGTGCTCCTTTATTACTAACCTTACTTTACATGACGGCATAAAACAATATCTCCATATTTATAAATGTTAGACATTCTATTTTTATTGTATTAACGAAAAAGATATCCTGAGTTGCATTTCAATTTCGGTAAGATTTATTCCATTGTTCTTCCAGTACACTGGTATTCTAAGTGGCTGTATTACCAGAATATTCAGCAGAACGCAGCAGAATTCTAAAAAAAATTTTTACTCTGAATACATCCGGTAGAAGAATAAAAAGCGCAGTTCTAACAAGGTTTAAAAGAGTAACTATTTATTCCAGTTTTGTTTATTATTATGATGAAAAATGTTATGGCGCCTCTGACATCTGTTTTGTATCATTTGGACGAGATAAAGGCAAGAATGTTATGGACTGGTTGTAAAATAATAAATCCCCCCATCCAACAATATACATTTTTGATCATCTCAGATTCTGATTTCTCCGTGTTATCAGACACTAAGATTTCAGATTACCGGAAGTTTGCTAAGCCCTATTAATAGAACCTATGGATCTTGTTATTCACCACAGAGAAAACATTAAAACAATTTTTCTTAACACAGAAATAAAAATTAGCATATCGCTGTTCCCATTTTTCGGTATTAATAGTTTCTGAAATGAATCCACAGAAACACGTTTCCATTGAATTGAGGGTACTTCCACAAAGTGATTGCGCAATATACTATTTAATATTTATTGAACTAACTGATATTCTTTGCATGCTCTCATATAGATCTAAATTTCAATAACGCAATTATATTTTTTTCGTTTCTGAGTTTTGAGCACTTCTGGCCGACTTCGAAATATGAATAAAGAAACTACCTTAGAAATATTGGCCTCATTTATTTTGGAACATATATATATATATATATAAATTATTTGCGCACTGAGCTCCTGTATACTAAAAAATCCCCTTTCAACTTTTTTACTGAGTAATATATTCACTTTTATTAGAAATTTGTTGTACATCTTAATGCTTTGTTTTACATTCATCTGTGTCATAATGTGACGTTCTAGTACCGGTACCTCACCAACTTTCTCTATAGTTTATATTTCTGCCACAGGTATAAATTAATTTGAATGATATATAAGTGAAAGTGAATCATAAACAATGTCAGCTATGTAACGTAACGAAAAAAAATGTGTAAAGTGTTGTGTGGATATTTTATAGTCCCCGCGTACTGCGCCAGACGTAACGGCTTCAAGTATACGTATAAAGATGGAAAGGCTCGCAGAGATGCCTGCAGGCTGAATACGGTGTAGATACAGTTGCGAGACAGGAGAACACTCATAAATAACAGTACGAAACTCAATTATTCAATAATAGATAACATCACTATGGAAAAGTACTTTTTTCTACTGGAAATCATAATTGAGAAGAGACGTTTCAAGTAAAGTGTGAAATTTAATTAATATCCATTTCACCAAATTTTTTTCTGGCATGAAATTCTTAGTCAATTTTTAAACAAAATTTCGGGCTCAGTAACACTACCCCATCTCGTGACTGATATGTTCCATTAAATTTACGCCTGGCAATTAAAATTCTAAACTTCCAGATGAAAAATTGCTTAATTTGTGTCTCTTCTCCAGACTAGCTCAGGGTATTACGCAAATATATAATGCCAGCATGTACGTGGTTCAGTTAACTAGGGTAAGTTCAAGTAGAAAAAAATCTCTCTGCTCCTTTTAAAAAATAATAATTCGTTGACTTAGCTGACTATGAATTAATCTGAAGAAATATGGACGTACTAAAAGTCCTGGGCAATCGCATCGTTGGCAGTAACACCCTCTGGATGCAGCAGGACATTACATCGCGTGCTTTCCTCATTAAGCCCTCGGGCCTATAGTGTCCTTGCAGTCCCAGTACATTTAAGCACACCGCGATAGCTCAACACAATCCTACTAATATTATAAATGTCAAATATGTGTGTGTATATGTGTATGTTTATTACCACTCAGTTCCATAACGACTAAACGTATTTTGATTAAATTAGGTAAGTATGTACATTAAGTCCTGGAATAGGACATGGGATACTTTAATCCCGGAAAATTGTACGGTTCCTGTGAAATAACAACGAAAATCGTAATTCTGCAATGGCTGGAAACGTGATCAAAATATTATTTTCCTCTGGTGTCAGATTTTATCTGGCCGCCCAAGGATCTTTGAAATAATTTAACGACTGCTATCAACCGATAACAACCGGGACCGAATATTTAATGTGTCCTCCAAAGCCCGGAAGGGCTCAGATGTTTTGCCACTAAACGGTCACCCATCCAAATGTGTTCCGCTGTGAACGTTTCTTAACTTTAGTGATCCTTAAGATCCCGCAGCCAAGCGCGAAAAAGTACATATGAATATTAACCTCTTAAGATACAACTTGATGAATCTCATGTTTTTTGATTTTCATCCATCGACACTGGAAACGGAAATGTGGTAACTACGCGATAGTTGCACAGATACACTCCAAAAACAATACCCTACATCTTGGCTATCGCGTAAAAAATATTTCCTTCCTTTTGGGTTGCGTAATCAGTTGAAAACCTATGCCAAACTAGTATAATTTCATAATTCTGTTTCACATAAATGAATTGTCTTTTCCCAATTTATTTATTAGTGTATTACAGTAAAACTCAATTGTACCCGGGCGAAGCCGGGCCGGTTCTCTAGTCTGAAATATATACTGAGTATAATACATTATCCATCAGATTAGTAAAACTAACAAAAGAGACTTTTGAGTTTCGTTCTTTGTCCGTAAAACAAAAGCGCTACGATTTCAATAGTTATTATAACGTTCAAAATCAAATACGCATGTTATTGCATCGTTATTTTCTGAGCTGTACATTTTTCTTCCACTTCTAGAGAAGGTTTTGCTCACGTAAGCAACAGACCTTAACTTGTTCTCGTATTCTTATAGCGATAAAGTCTGCAATGGCAAACTAAAAACATCCGCTTGGAGAACAAATCGCTTAGAAAAATCCGCTACAACCAAACAAGGAAGATGATGTGAGACATACTTAAGATTTTTAGAAAGCTACTTTTAATATTCTCTTCTCTCCTTATTTAACTTACCAAGGGTTACACACAACTCTTCATAACTTTCTATATACTTCGCAAAATTTTATGTGATGCCACAAATATTATACTTATTAACATTATTAAGTTCAGGAAAATAACTATTAGAGCAATCTGATGGATAATAACCATTTGACCATTTGATTATAAGCACCTCCGAAATTTTATATCCTATCTCTTCAAACATGTCTTCNACTTCGCAAAATTTTATGTGATGCCACAAATATTATACTTATTAACATTATTAAGTTCAGGAAAATAACTATTAGGGCAATCTTATGGATAATAACCATTTGACCATTTGATTATAAGCACCTCCGAAATTTTATATCCTATCTCTTCAAACATGTCTTCTCACGGCTAACCGTAAAATCTGTTTGTCGTTACTTTCTTAAACCAATCTATCAAGATTATATATTCTCCTATTAAAAAAAATGCATTTTACAAATTTTAAAGTTATGTTCGTTAATAATCTTATATAACATCCTTGATACAACTTGTCCTCAAAAATGTACCCCATATGGTTTTCTGATCCATTCTAAATGACTCATTGGGTAGCAAACGACGCATATTTTACATTCTCAGGGCGCTGCATAAATTTATGACAATCCGAAACACATCTCTTTTTGCCTAAACCCTCTTGTTTACTGCACTAGTTCATCGCTGCTACCAGAATTTTGTAAGCCATTACCTCACACTTGGTCAACCGAATGTTTATAATTACGTCCCCAAAAGACCGTACCATTTCATAAATTTTAATGTTATGATCAGACTGTAATTCTTAGAAATTCCTTTAATTACTGTAAATAAATTTTACCCCTTTCGGGAACTTTCCCATCAAAATTTGTGAATCTAGCTAGATCAAAGCATGTTTCTAAATATTTTTATTACAATGAATTAATGAATGGGTTTCAACCAAGCAGGTTATATATAGTTAAAAATGTGGAGAGGCCTTGCTGCTGGGCTGCACGTCGTAACAGCTGAAGGCACTGAGTGTAACATAATCCACTTACTCAGTACAGGAAGAGGAGCTGACAAGGGAATAATGCACTAGAAATGCGCGAAAAACCTCTAAAACAGTCACGCCTTTTCTTTAAAACCACTCGTTCANTTCTTTAAAACCACTCGTTCAAACGACTTTTTTTATCTTGTGGTGCGACGCACAGTCCCTTTCTTGCCATCCTCGACTAGTGATTTGATAAACATTTGTTTATAAGTACGGGAAATTTGCAGTGTAAACTATAAGATGCGTAAATATATTTTGTTTGAATAGAAATATGTATATTAAAAACGTATTAAATGTAGAGAATGGAAAGATAATTCACGTGAAGATAGCCGCTTTGATTTAGGTGACCTGGTTTTTATGTAAAGGGCTTATAAGTTTAGAGAAGTTTGTGGCTGAAGTGAATTATTAGGGATCGAATTTAAACAGTCACCGAACACGATATATATTTACATTGTTGCAACCAGTTGGCATGGGTTCGCTTCTCTGCAGGGGTATGAATTTTAAATATCGACCACGACATACTCTTGAACCCGTAGCTGCAGTTGTAAAATCAGAGTGTAAGGGAAGGTTTAATAGCTGCAGCGCTTTTAGTGGTTTATGTTATATAATGTACATTTTATTTATCTTGTTTACAAATGATTCTACTGTAAAATATAATAAAAATGTTACGTTGTGGTTACCTTTTAGAATATAAATATATATTCTACACAGCAAGTTCGATTCCACAGAGGATAAAGTAACTGGAATAAGAAATAATTCACAACTGACTAAAATTAAATGGCAATTCGTTGTTACAAAAAAAATTCGTTTCATTAAAATTTAGTTGAAAAGAAAACGAATAACTAATTAGAAAAGCGGAAAGTGATAATTCAGTTAATTGTTAATCACGTATATTAATTTCACGAAAAAATCTGTAACTATGACTGGTATATCGATAATACAATAAAATCACTATAGTAAGCCTATTCTAATTTTAAAAAAAGAAGAAAAAAATTCTGAAGTCTGTACAAATAATAAAACCAATATTATTATTGATGCTATAGATACAGGACATATAAATATTCAGTACAATTAAGAGTAATACTTCTCATAACTCATATTTAATATAATAAGCTTTAAAATATTTATATACACATGTATATGCGAAGCAAAATATATGTTATTTTATGTTCTGCTAACTTTAAAAATCTTGTTTATTTTTATCCAGATAGTCTGGGCAGTAAAACAGTGGAGTAGCAAATAACGGATTTATATTTTCCCATACACGTTACACAAGATTTTATGTTAAGGGTTAGTGGAGAACAATTCTTGTAGATTTTCTGAGTTTTGGTGTGGCCACGCTGGTGTAGTGGTCAGACTTCTCGCCTCCCACCTATGCCTACCGGGTCCGATTCCCGGCCGGGTCACTCATTTTCGAACTGTATTTAAGAATGGAGGCCAAGCAAATATATACAAATGTTTTAAACTAAATATATGGTTGACAGTCTATTTGTTTTTTACCCAACACAGACGTTTTATTATCTGAAGCATGAATTCTGTTAGATGAACAAAATAAATTTTGTAGCTTATCAAGTTTTCTATACTAAACATTGTGGGTTTTCCAGTAACAGAAATGATAATCGAGGATCAGGACGACCATACGTGAAAAATAAAACATTTGGAAATGAAAGTTAGATTTTAGAACAGATTAAATAAAAAATATATTTATTTTGAAGTCAGAAATTTTAATAAAACATTTCTACTAACGATATACATAATAAACCTCATTATAAACATGTAAAAATTGGAGATTGAGGAAGTATGTTTTATAAAATTTTTAGTAAAAAACCAATATGAAGCAACTATTGTGAATGATAAAACTAATTTAAACGTGTGTTGAGTTTAATGTGATTGTTGGTAATAACGAAATTTATATTCCTCAATTAAAAAAAGCAACTTTTAATAACCGAAAAAAAAAAAATATTTAATATGTATAATTTTTTGTAATTAATTTAATTAATNTTAAACGTGTGTTGAGTTTAATGTGATTGTTGGTAATAACGAAATTTATATTCCTCAATTAAAAAAAGCAACTTTTTATAACTGAAAAAAAAAAATTATTTAATATGTATAATTTTTTGTAATTAATTTAATTGTTACATGCATTATTAATGTTATTTAATGTTTCGTAGATTAAAAAAGTTATTCATAAGAATTTTTAAAGCGTACAGAACTTAGCAAATTTTTGTTATTTCCTATATGATAATTTTAGCAGGGTTAAAAGTGTACTACTACACTCACCTTGATAAAAGGATTAATTTCTTAGTTTATTATTAAAAAAGGGCATGCTTTATGTTCATTGATTTTTGTATAGATACCACCTTACTTTCATTGAGTATTAAGTGTGTAGATGATATAGGGCGTGGGGTTAATTATTTATTCTACAGTTTTAATAATTTTTTTGAAAAATTAATCTAAGTTTGTTCTCGATTTATTCTCTACTACCGGCCTGTTTATTACTTTATAATATATAATAATATATTAATATTTGAAACCACTTGCGGTTGATATTGCACTGTCGCCTAAGTTGCCGCTCTCTTACAGGGTTGGAGATTGTCACCGTCGTCTGCCATAACTAGACAGTAGCCCCCATGATTACCGAACCACTCTACTGAAAAGTAAGTGATTTAGAAATGATTGGTAGCAATCTACGAAAAGTTCACAAATTGGGACAAGAAAATGAGCGACAGTGTTTTGGAAAAATCTAGATAAAGATTGTAGCAGATGTTTAGAAATGAATCAGCAAGTGCACGCGAAATCCTAAGAGGAATAGCAGTAGCTTCAAATTGTCGTGGAAACACCGTATCCCAACCAGCTTTACTACGCCATGGTAAGTTATGGACATATTTTTCGTTTTGAAAATTCAAAATTTGGCACGAACCGTGATAGAACTAAAGACTACCCAAAATTTAAAATGGAAATCAAAATTAACACCAGAATCAATTCATCAGTCACGTCAATGAAAATCACTCATAAAAATATTAAGCTTCAGAAAATATTTGAGTTAAAGACAATAAACCAGCTTATTTCTCATATAACGGTGGAACAAATTAAACTCAAATATTAGAAACCGAGCTTATTTTAAGCCTCAAGAATATCGAAACGAACGAAACGAAACTTCGTGTGGGGAGTGCACCCTGGGTAAGGCGACACCCACCTAATGACGGTCTTTCCAGCTGGGACCCGTAGGTGACCGTCATCCCCGGGCATGACAGGAAATGAAACCCTAGAATGGAGCGGCGCTGGAATGCAGGGGCAGAGGAAACCCGCCGGCAAGCGGCATCGTGCAGCATGATTCCCACATGCGAGGGTTCGGGAGTGAACCAGCCGGGGATCGAGCCCGGATCGCCGTGGTGGGAGGCGAGCGCCCTGGACACTACGCCACCGCTGCCCCTCTCAAGAATATCGATACAGAAAAACAAACAAGACCATTAAGCAAAGACAACACCAGTGTCATAAATTTAACATTCTACTCATGAGATATGTTCTAACGACTGAATTACAACCGAGAAACCTTTTTATATTTAGAAAGAATATTTATTTTTTAGTTATGCCGAAAGAAAGAGAGTGACGTAAGGAATCTTACATTTCTGTAATTTAACAAATAAAGGGAACTCAGAGAAAGGCCCAGCAGATTGTCTTACGTGCACTTTCGCCCAGTCAGTGCCACTAAGAAACTCATGTTCTTGTAAAATAATTAAAAATTCATCGACTGGGATAAAGTCATCAAGGCCATATTTCAAAAAAGAAGAACCCAAAGTTTTACGGCTCGAGTGAGGTCTGCATAGTCTAATTTAGTCATAAACTCTACCATTACTCTTGGAACGCTTGAAATGTCATTAGTATCTGCGTTAGTAGTTTCAGTGGCCAAACGAAAATCTGCGATAACAAGATGTCCGTCATCTCCAACAAGAATATTTCCAAGATGTATATCGTTGTGCGAGCCCCCTCCCTGACGTAACTCTTGAATAGCAACCATTAATTCAGCCATTACTTTATTCACCATACTCACATTCATGTGGAAGTTCTGATCATTAATTATATCGAGCACTGTACCAAATTTGCAATATTCTAAAACAAACAAAATTTCTCCAAAACTAACAAACGCATAGAAAATCTGGTTCTGAAACAGCATTCCCGACACTCTAAGAAGCACTCGCAATTCTGCCTCAGTTCCTTCGCTATGGACTTGTTCTTTCATTGCAAACAGCCAGTTGCAGTCAATACCATCAAGATTTCTCAAAAAAAAACTTTACCATACGATCCAGCTCCAATTTCACGAATATTTTTGAAATAATCCATTCCAATAGCTTCAGACCTGAAACAAACAGAAAGAAAGCGAAGTTAATAACAAAAAGGGAACTTACTAATTAATCATATCAATTTAATTAGATTTTTGGTATATTTATATACTTGTTAATCATAGTGGACATAATATATACAATAACAAATTATTTGTCTATAATATTTCAACAGTCCCAGATATTTGCCTGACGTAAAAAAAACATGTGCTTAACACAAGAACTTGACTAATACGAGACAAAATATCTGTTCAGTTTTACAAAATATATAAAATTGAGAGTAGCTAAAGATCTCCAGACTACCAGAAACTAGAGAGATTTACGTAAATAATTTCTAGAGATTAAGAAAATCTCTTTAAGGCTGTTTGTAGACTATTGTAATTTTGTTTACCCATATATTAATTTTTTATACAAATTCTACACGCCTCTGTACTAAAGTTTTTGTTTCAAACAATATTACTTCTAATTTCATATATAAAATGCTGTTGTAATAGAAGATATGTTCCAGGTTTCCCTAACTGAGGAATTCAAAATCGTACATTCATTAAAACAAGTTTCAGTAATTCGAAACAACAAATCTGACTTCTACAAGTCGAGTACTACGGCGTTAATATGAGTTTCATGTAATTTTTCCTTATTCTACCGGCTTTCGTGGTTAATAGTGATAGACGTATCATAATTAACGAATGGGAAAATCTGCAGGGTTATTTAATTACTTTTGTAATCGGCCCTCTTACTAATAACTACAAAGCTTGACAAACCACACACTTATATCAATGTTGTGGCTCACACGTAATCAGTTTATTAAAGAAAATATTATACAAATTAAAAAATACATAATGTAATTATAATTTTTACGTTAGTAACAGTTAGAGCTGACGTTATGTTAGGTAGTTACATGCAAAAGTATATATTTTATAAAACTAATAGCTGATATAGTATTCTCCCAGACGTCCAGTCTGACGAGCCCGGCGGGCAGCCAGTTGAATAGCGGTGTTCTATGAGTTTATAGTTTTACTAATTGTATTATCTGTGAGGCCGCGGTGATGTAACGGCTAGACCACTCGACTCCTACCTAGGCAAAACGGGTTTGATTTTCGTACGGGGAACCCCGAATTTTTGGATGTGGAAATCGTGCCGCTGGGCGGTGTCTTTTCTCGGGGATCTCCCATTTCACCCGCCCCTTCATTCCGTCGCTGCTCCATACTCACCTCGCTTTATCCTTATCAGTTCTCAAGATCTCGATGTAAAGTGCCGCCCTCTACACTCCACTACATAATATTGATAGGTTTATCAGTTTAATTACCCTAGAAATTGCACACAGTATCATGGCCAGCTTTATTGAATCTGAGCAGTGTATTTACAGTGACTAGGATCGAAACGTGATCACGAAGTTATAAGCCAAGCATATTGCAAAAAAAAATTAATGTATTAATTAAGGCAGTTGTTTTATGGAAGTTTTGTGCCTACCATTTTCTTCTAAAGCGATAAAAATGACAAGTAAAATAAATACTATTGATAAGAACATTACCTAACAACTGGTTATATCATTGATTACATTGATTCTTTTATTGCTCGTTTGTGTTCGGGAATCAAGGAAAATTCCCCTTTGTTTTAATCATTTCGTTGTTATATTGCGACATCGCCTTCAAAAAAACAAAGAAAAGATATTTAAACCAGATGTTTTCGAATAAATGATTATGAACAACACAGTGAGGTATATTAGTACAAATGGTGCTATTGGAAGAGAAATTTTCCAGGGGCGGGTAAAAAAATTTTTGCAGGCTCTTCTTGTAGTATTATCCTCCATGTGCAGAGTTCTACGCGCCTGATAACACCGCTCAGTACCGCACGGCTGCTAACATGGATTGCAGTAGTGTGACTCGGCTTGTCGTAGTGGATGGATAGGATTCTTGGATTTGACGGATGTGGTTATGGTGCAGGAAGGCAGAATTAAGAACTAGAAGAGGAATGTGCACATTCAGGTTCTAAGAGGCTGTGCTGAAGCGTGTTGGCAACAACCCGGGAACTAGAACGGAGGTCATTTCTCACAAAATTGTTGTAGACCACAAGGCTGTGTGGAACGTTTTAAATGAGCAGTTACTCTACCCTTACAGTCTCCAGCGGGTGCAAGCATTGCAGCCAACTGACTTTGACAAACGTGTTGAATTCTGCAAGCGGACGTTACAGCGGTGTACTGCAGATGACAACTTTCAACCACATGAACTCTTCGTAGATGAAAGCACATTTACGATGGATGTCTTCAACAGACGGAACAGCCACGCATAATCCGACGAAAACCCACGGACCAAGCATGCCCGATCCCATACATTGAGCGTCTCTGTTAATGTGTGGGCTGGAGTTGTTTGAGGCAGAGCCATTGGCCCGCACTTCTTCCCGCCTCGTCTCAGTGATGCTTCTTATATCCAGTTCCTGCAGGACTTGTCACCGTTGTTGTTTGAGGATGTTCCTTTAGATACTCGTGAGGCGACGTGGTTTCAGCAATACGGGGCCGCGCCTCATTTCTCCATTGCGGTTCGCCGGCACCTCAACCTGCACTTCCCGGACCGGTGGATATGTAGGTGAGTCCCTGTACTTTGGCCGCCACGCTCACCTGACACCACACAACCTGATTTCTGGACGTGGGGTCACATCAAGTCGAAGGTGTAAGCCACACTATTTGGCACGGCAAATGCGTTCATTACGCGTATACGGAGAGCAGATGACACCATCTATTCCACGTGCGTCGCAACATACTTTAGCGCTGTACTGACTGTGTGGCCAACGGAGACTAACACTTTGAACATACACTGTAAGCCCCATTTATTCCTCCCAAATTTGTAAATAACTTCTTATTTCATTGCATATCCTATTGCCTAATTATTTGGCTGCATACCTGCCACTTCTCATTCCCCTTAAAATAAGTGGACGGTATAAAGTTGTTCATGGATTAAATATGCTACATTTGTGCTCACCTCCCCCCAACCCCCAGGTGATTAAAAAACATTTGTTCGAGTACACACGGTATGTGTATAGTTTTCTTGTTCTCTAGAGTTTTATTCCATCTTTATTGGTGTGTTAATTGTGTAGCATACAAGAAAAGTGACAGTTTGTCAACAGTGATCAAGTGGCTACCAATGATCTTACACGAAGAATCCAATGGGAAGCACAGATTGAATTTGCTAGTAATCGTGGTATAACAAGTTAAATGTAGTCACTCTTATATTCACTGTTTGTCTTTATTATGGTAGGTCAATTATATTAATATGTCACGTTATACTAATCTGCCACATTTCATACTACAATTTGTTTCACGCAGACACCACGTTTACACATTGAGACCACGTTTACAGCTCACAGTAAAGAATGGAATACATATAGGTAAGAAAGTTGGTGGTTAAATAAGCACATTTGAATGTCCTTAATATTTTTTACCTCTAATGCACCCAAAGGCCTGCCAATAATAGTAACATCATAGAAGTTTTACAAATGTCAATTAGTTAATTTGACATCAACGTTTTATGTAGTCTGTGTAACACCGAGAGAAACATATTTCAGCAGTAAACGATTACAAACTCTCTTTAAATAACACGAATAAAAAAAATGTTGTTTCTAGTAAAATGTTGGGTGAAAATTACCTGAAGTTATATGAGGTTTTGTGTAAGTAAATGTTAAAATATGAATTAGAAATGTGATCAAATACTATATATCAGTTATGGTGACTATATGCGCAAAACTCACGGTGACAATCTGTTGTAGAAGTAGGCGACAGGCGTATCCACAGACACTGCTACTTCCTGTAGCGGCTCAGGAGACGGACAGACAGGTATTTGTCGTAAAAAACTGGCCAAAAGTACGCATCTCAAATTTGAAGTAAAGTCTGTCATTTGTCCCTTAGACATAATGAGACTACCCCCTCTACACAATAACCAGTCAATCACGGCGCAAGGGGCCACCCTGCGCTCACACTTTAGTCGGAATACATCTGTTGTGCGTGTCGCTCTATGAATTCTCGCCGTTGTATTTGGAATGTTCAAAAGGTTTCTGTGTTGGGAAAGTTTTATTTTGTGTGCATATTGAAAGAAATTGCTATGGAATCTTCAGATGAAGCTATGATCATTGCTTTTAATATTTAATTAAACTAATTCTCTTTTAAATACATCGAAAAAAAATATACCCAAAGACATAACTATTTTTTAGTCTATTTCTGGATACATTTTCAGTTTCTGAGATGATTTTAATGAGAACTTAAATTAATTTAAACTATATTGTTGGTTACAACGCATTCCACATACACTCGAGTTGTAATATCCGCAACAAAAAATTCCGCACATTTTTGCCTTTCTCCGTAATTGCCAAAATAAATGATCAAGTAATAAAGTTAAAATTCCGTTTAATTTCAAATAACATTTATTTAATAAGATTTGTGTAGTTTGTTTATAGATTTTACTGCTGAACCATAAATTAAGATTACCAGGGAAGGTATGTTCAATATAATAAAGTAATGTGAACATAGAAAAATTGATGAGAAACTGGAGATTCTTGAGAAGAAACTAGTGGGAAAAACTAAATGTCCCGAAGATAAACTGCAGTTACTTCGAAATAGTTTAAAATCATTTAAACATAACTTTAAACTAAAGTGGACATCTGCTAGCTACAAAGAGTGCCGTTTTCAAAGAAACAACGACTTATGGCTAAAGGAAACAATAGCGCTGCCTATCTGGACAATTCCGAGAACCGGTCGGCCGAGTAGGGGATTTGACGAAAGCAGTGAAAGGAGTAAGAGGCACAAAACCGAACAACTTAGATCTGAGATATCTCACGAAATGTTGACGTATGCTACGCATATGAGCACACGGGCTGCTGGCAAAACCGATTTGTCTAAAATTATTAAAGATGCTTCTTTAACTCCAACTCAGGCTTCAAAATACAGAAGAATAATAATATCCGCTGAGAAAGGCAGTACCCATCAAAATACAAAGCTTTCAACAAGAAAAGCTTTAGCTGTATTCGTGGATGCTGACCTCACTTTTAAGCAGTACAATGACTATTAGAGCTACAAGCAAAAGCATATACCCATGTTAGTCAATTTTGCAAAAAGAAAAACTCAAGTATTATCCTAAGGATCCGGAAACATCCGCCCAAATTACAGAGATTGACTGTCAAGTGGCTATAAGATAGACTTACGGAAATTTTCTGAATTTTTGGAGGAGACCGCAAAATTGTATGTGGCTGTATATAAGTGGCACCCAATGTCACCCACATTACACAAAATATTGTCACACGGTGCAACAGTGATTGAGCATGCGCTACTCCCGATTGGTCAACTATCCGAAGAAGCGGCTGAGGCACGAAATAAACATTTTTGGTAGTATAAACAAAATTTCTCCAGAAAATTCTCCAGAAATGAGTGCAATGAGGATATATTCAAACGATTGCTCTTGAGCTCCGATCCATACACAAGTTCCAACAGAGATAAAACTGCCAAAAAAAAGGTAGGCGTTTTCAAAAGACGCATTGCAAATCTTACTAGTGGATACCAGTTTTTCTAATGATTCCTCTATATAAGTGGTGAAAACAATGATGATGATGATGAAGAGAATGAGAATTGTGACTCTGAATTATATTATTTGATTATACGAATTATATATATATATTTTTGCCAATTTAACCATTTTGTTTTTTTTATTCCATCAATGCCTTTCATCTAGTTACTATGATACTGTATATTATCAACGTTAATTACATATAAATCACATCCATACATGTTTAAACTACATATTAACTATAAACAATAATTTAAACACACTTAAATACTTTTGGGCAGCTTTTTAGGACAAATACCTGTCTGTGCGACGGTAGGTTCTCCTGCGGCTGCTTTGTCCCCGGTGTGTTGGCCAGAGTGACGTCACAGTGGCGGCGGGTCAGCACCTCAACACACACCCGCAGCAGCACTCTGGCCAACACAACGGCAGCAAACACAGCCAGCATGAAGACTTCAGCCAAGCCTAGCCCCTGCGACATGCACGCGTCTTACATTACTCACTGATTACTGCGAGTATTACATCTCACTGACACTTACTTCTCATTAATATGTCACGCCATGTGAATCGCTATCGCGGAATATTAATACAAACCCCTCCCACTATTAAATACATTAATGTGCTAACAAATTATGATATAACAGAGTACTAATAAATTTAGTTTTTTAATAGAAATGGTTATTCTTTTGGAGTCAAAAAATTTAACTTTGGGACTTTTGCATTAAAAAATCCTGATTAAATTCAATAGTTTACTGATACGTAACATTTTCTTTCATACATATCTACAGGTAGATTTACGATTACGTTGAATCACTTGTGGTACGTGCATGAAAATATGTTTCTTACATATTTGTTATTTTGGCCACATACATATTGTGAACATCAAGGAATTTTCTGAATCGTAATAATAATCTAGCATTCTATTCAGTGAATTCGTTAAAACCTGTTGTGCAGAGCAAAACCGAGCAGAACACTGNGCAGAACACTGATACAACTACAAATGAAAAATCTCACATAGCCTTCCGTATATAAAGATATATGTGATTTGAGAGTTCATTTGGTCGAATATAACCAGGTAGCACGTGGTATTTATTAAAATAATATTTGTAACTTTCTTGAATAACTAAGTAAGTGAGCTTTTGACTAAATTTATAATTGTATATGTTGTGAAT
>NQII01010779.1:0-33138 GCA_002778355.1 Clitarchus hookeri
TGGGATGGCCTAACGGCTAAGAGCACTACATAAAAATATAAAAGTACGAAGGCCGAGAGGCTCTTGTATTTGCAATATATATTGCCAAACGAAGGTGTGGGCATGTTCTGACTGCTAAATTTTCCCCGAACGGTCGGGTAGGCCATAATTGTGCTCACATCAATCAGAATTCCATAATACCCTGAAACAAACCGTGGTCCTCCTTTCTGCACATTTCCCTCTGACATTAAATGAGCTTCACAGTGAAGGACATACATTCTTCAAAGCAGATAGGCGTGAAATTGAATAAAGAAGGCTTAATTTATTTGTACTCAATTTATCAGCCTGAGGGTTTCCATCTCTTACCCCACTCTGAGCCATGATTTCCAGCTTTGTTCGCTATAGAAAATTTAGGTCTTGCATTAAAACGGATATGTCTAGGCTGCTTGCGACCTATAAAAGTGAACCAGGTTCGAACCCAATGGACCAACCCACATTTTCATAACCGAGAAACAATGTGAACGTTATCATTGATCGACGAGCTTCGCCTGTGTGCTTCCCTTTCTTAAACAGTTTAATTTCGTTATATTTCAGGAAAATGTCCGCGGACTACAGAACATGCATTACTAACTTGTTTTTCAGTTCGTGGAGGAAGGCTCTTCCAGCTCTCTGAACCAGAAGGCGAATACACACATGTGCAGGAGAAAATTGTAATATAGGAATCAGTAAATGGCATTCCATTTCATCATAAGTTCAGCAAGCCACCAGCAGAACTCTGCTTGCGATTACTGTTTACTTTCATGCAGGTACATACTGTGAAAAATAACAGCTTCCAGATACCGGCCCATAAACCCAGGGGTACCATATCTCTAGAAATAATCGATTAAACACTCCGGTCAATAATACGGTGCACGATGGCAAACATTAATTAAAATATTGGCGAAAGGAATGAAAATTTAAAGCTACATTATTCACTTCACTGTGCACTGACATATTGCGATCTCGAAGATATAATATTAAATTTGGCCAAAATTGGTGTAGGTTTAAAGTTTTCGAAAGCGATTATGACAAAGAATACATTCCCTCAACAGGTATAAAAGCCTTTATCTGCTTATGAAATTAAAAATAATTCTACCTGCCTCACCTTTCAATAACAAAGAGAGTTCCATACACCTTCCGCTGAAAAAGCACCAATGCCTACTGCAAGTTCAGAAGGTAGAGTACGAAACTCTGTACACCACTACTTCACCAGAGATAAAGTGATTCCGATAACGATAAAGAGGCATTGTCAAAGTCATCTTCCCAATGCATACACAATGATACCCTAAACTTAGCCTCAGACATGAAAGTTGCTGAAGTGAATCTGACTTCTCACTCCCAATTAGGGATCCCACCCTTTTTCCAATCAAAGCCGAGGAAATCAGACATTCATATGTTAATTATTATTAAACAAAACCACCAGGCAGGTGCATAACCGATCACCCAAGGAGCCAGAGTATCCTCCAAACACCAAGCTTCCCAGAAATGCACAGAAATGGGTTGGAAGCTCTGTGAAATATTTTTCGTCCCTTAAAGCCGGTGAATACTGAATTAAATCCACACAGCTAACTCACGGAGAAACTAGAGTACGAAAAAGTTTCTGGTGTTCTGGAAACAAATCGGACATTTCACACTGTCCATATTATTGAGATAAGGAGAATCGAGTAGAAAAAAATGCAAGGTTCAGTAATAACTTATTTAAAACACAAAAAAAAANACGAAAAAGGTTCTGGTGTTCTGGAAACAAACCGGACATTTCACACTGTCCATATTATTGAGATAAGGAGAATCGAGTAGAAAAAAATGCAAGGTTCAGTAATAACTTATTTAAAACACAAAAAAAAAAAATTTCTTCCGATGGGTGAGAACATTTATATCTGGATTTCCTGGCTAGTATCAGATTAATTATTAATCGGAATAATATCCAGCAATCAACAGGAGAATTTACGCAGAATTTTTCAGGGAAAAATTGATATGCTTATGAAACTTTTAAGAAAATGAAAGCAATTCGACAAGGAAGCAATTATATTTTTCCTCTTGACAATATTTGTGAAGGTTTTTTTAATTGCTTTTCATTCAGTGGACTGTACATGTAGTACAGTATTGGATATGTAATTGTTGATTAAATAGTATAAACATACATACAGTACAAAAACACACAAATTATTGTGATAAAAACAAATTTGCATACAAGTATACAAGCACCATGTATAACAAAATATATACATAAAATGCATACGTTTTTTCCAGTATAGCATATAATATACATAATTATATGGTTTAAAATGTAAACACACTCAATGATCAAACTATACAGTATTGGCTAAAATTTACGATGACAGTCCCTAAGTTTTTACATTATGTACACATACACCAATATGTCCACTCATAAGATATGCAACACAATGCAGAGGTATGATTACAACATAGTAATGACAGCCACTGAGTTAATAAATAATATAGAAATACAACTGTATTTATAAATTAAAGGTATGATATTTATAATTGCAGAAATATAATTAAAACCTTTATTACCCATAGAACACACAAAACAATACCAATTATTTAACTTTAGTCAACTTCATCTTATAGGTAAATATTATTTTAAAACTTTGCAGTCTATACTTTTATTAAAATATTCACTCAAGTAATAAAAGGGGTGTAAAGGCTGAAAATGTTAAAGTTTATATTTAAAAAGTACTATCACTTGCACGTAATAGTTGTTGTAGGTTCATTGGCAAATGAGTATAAATCTATATAGAATTTACATAACACCTTTACAATAAATAGCCATGTTTGGTTGAGGTTGGTTTAGATCATTTTTGTTTCGTGTTTTTTAATGATGTATTAATTCAGTTATCTTGGAGAGGTGTTTGTTTATTTTGGAGTAAAAAGCATAATATTGAGTATATACATATATTCCAAAGTTAGGGTTAAAATATTTAACTCTATAAATAATGGCCAAAAGTGTCTTTTTGTCTGGAAACACTTATTATTCTGATTGCCTTTTTCAGAATACGGAATATTTTCTCACCTACAACAGTTACATGAACCGAAGCGGCTGCTCGTTGTATGTTGCGAGCCTGGAAATTTGGCTGTCTCACATAAGCCCGACAAAAGTTATTCCTACCACAGGCGAAGATGTGTATTTTTTATCAGAAAGCATGCATTCTCTTAAAATGGACTGTAAGGAACTGGCTTTGCTCGCTTTGGTGGTTTACGGCGACCAATTTAGGAGGTGAACCTTCGTAATATGCGAGATTAAAAGCTTATTACTATGACCAGTTCGTATTGTTATCTATGTTTTAATAGTAAAACCTTACTTTTTGGTCATATTGGGAATATAAAGGTTACTGTATAAAGATATAGGTTACTATATGGCTATATATAATTAATAATCAGGAGATTTCATAAAGTAATGTAATTTCGGGGGGACGTTAAGTTAACTACATCAACTACCTTATTGACAGACACGTTAGAATATTATTGTGATTACCCACCATCAGGAGCACACGAAGTCTGATGAAAAACAACGACTTAAGGGTGTCGTGCAGGCATCTTGTGATTTACTCCTCGGCCAGCGGAGCATGGAGAAAGACATTTGCCACCGCTCTTCATTGTCCTCATATCGGCATTGCATAACGCGACATGGCCTGATTCCCTGCCTGGTAAATGGGATTCTTGAATACCAGGATTTCTGTAATACGAGTCCCAATTACGGCTACTGGTTGTCCTGATTACAGGGTATGTGTAAGGGCGCATTCAGGCAGGACATGGAATTAACGTCTTTTCATGCTCTTGTAACATCTCTCTCCATCACAACGACACGATATGTCCTCATTTCGACAGGGTTTTCGGGAATTGAAATTTTGTATTTTGTTTTTATGTTTTCTGGGCATCTTCGTTGGTTTTCGCAACTGCTGGAGTGGGAATACGGACTCGAAAGAAGCATCCTCGATATAGTAGGATAGCTGGTGGGTAGGAGTTGAAAGATTTGCAAGGGAAGAATCGATTAAAAAACTATAGGAGCTTTCGCTCTTGTAGGTGAGCCATTGCCGGGGTAATGGAATATTAGAAGGGGGTCGTGAACTTGAGTGAGGTGCTTTGCTATGCTATCTTGAACACGGACGTGACAGACGCTCTGCGGGCGTTTCACAATACCATAAACCTATTTCAGCACTTAATTTAATTTACCAGAATGTTCGAATAAATGTGGGGAGATCTCTGTGGATCTGACTAGCAGTTTCAAAGTTTGAATTTGGAGATCGTTTGCTGTTAATGATATTCTTAAATTTAAATTTACGAATGTGAATGAATAAAGGCTGAATTTACAATTAACGTATATTAAAGTGAACTGAACGAAAAATTGTAATTTAGAAACTGTGCCCCCGACTATTATAAAATTTAATGTTTACAAAATTATAATTAGAACCTGGATGAAAACTCACATATCAAACTTTCAAGATATTTACATTACTATCACACATTAGGAAAATTTCATTAAAAAATTCTAAAAATCAAGAAACAATTACACCGATGACTCTGACCTCCATGTTGGTTGTTGTCGAGCTTGAACCCCAATAGACTTAAACTCAAAACAATTGTAAAAGCCTTTAAAAAATTTGGAAACAAAATTAAGTGTAATATAAATTAAATTTTTTTTTTTTTTTAAACTTTAATTTATGGAGGCCGACCAGCACCATGCACAGCAGATGACTGACACAGACCACTATTTTTACATTGATTAATACATCTCACACCTCCCCCTCCAAGCAATAGCTCGTATAATTAGTCAGGGCCTCTATACCTATTACTGGTATTCGCTCTGTCCCACCCACATATTTAAATTGGCACCCCTCTAAGATCTCACTGGAGATATATCATACCACCTCCAATCTACAAAATTGTATTCATCAAACTCTCAATCTTGCCAATAATCAATCATTACATCAATATTTCCATAAATTCCGCAATCGCACCACATTCACCGCAATCGCCACCACGCGCCTCAATGAGCCCCACATGCACCACTGTCAGCAGCACTACCACAAAAATGTGCAACATATTTGCGACAATCAGCACCAACTGCACTACAATTAGCACAAAATTCGCCATTTGCACCACTATTAGCACCACACACAAAACAATTAGCCGCACATGCACTACAATCAGCACTACATGATCCAGAATCACTCTGCAATCGATTTGCCTGATCTGCAATCGACACCATGTGCTCCACAAAAATCCTCGCCAATCCTCTCCAATCCTTTTCTGCATCCCTAAAATCCTCCTCTGCAATACACACCAACCCTCCGCAATCCTGAGCGATTCTCATTTGCAATCCTCTGCAATCCTAACCAATCCTCTCCAATTCTCACCCATCCTTCTCTGTAATATTCCTCCACAATCCTCAGCAATCCTCCTCTGCAACACTCACCAATCCTCGCCAATCCTCACCAATCATCCTCGGCAATACACACCAATTCTCAGCAATCCTCTTCCGTAATCCCTTGCAATTCTTCGCAGTTCTCAGCAATCCCCTGCAATCCCCCACATCCCTCACCAATCCTCAGCAATTCTTCTCCTCAATCCTCTGCAATCCTCAACTATCCTACTCTGCAATATTCACCATTCCTCAACAATTGTCAGCAGTCCTTCGCAATACTCCTCCGCAATTCTCTGCAATCATAAGAAATCAATTCACAATCGCTCTGCAATTGCTCCAACTGCTCCACAATTTCTCCCCCTGCTCTACAATTGCTAACCACAATCACTCTGCAAGCCTTCGCAATCATTCTCTGCAATCCTGACCAATCATCACAAATCCTCAGTAGTTATCCTCTGAAATCCTGAACAATCCTTGACAATCCTCAGCAATTCTCAGGAATCCTCCTCACCAATCCTCAGCAATCCTCGTCAACATTTTCCCTCCAAAATCCTTCTCCACAATTTTCCACAATTTTCATCAATCCCTCGACTTATCTTTCTATAATTTCTTAGAATTTTCGTCTATCCCACACAAACATCTAGAAATTGCATTTATTCATCTACTATATATAAAAATGTATACATTGGATGAATTAATGTTTTCTATGCAGTCCACTATCCATGCATTTTTCATACTTAAAGTGGTCATTAATAATTTGTATCCGTTTCGTTACCTTTTCAGTTGATTACTCATGCCACCACTTTAAAGTTATGAGTAATAAAATAACACAGGACTTAAAAAAATTAAAACACTATTATTTTAATTTAATATGTCATGCTTATTTTACACATTAAAATATTATAAAAAAGCAATTCATCACATTATGAAATAAAATGCCTGACCTTCTGTTCACTAATGATTGAAGATATCGCTTTATTGTGCAAGAAATCTCCATGTTGTTGATATTCAGATATCTGAGTATATCAACAAGTTCATAGGGGTTAGGGGAAATATGAAGCCAGTGTTCTCGGCATCTTTTGCCTCCTTCCTGTCGCTCGTTGTCGCGAATGTGGTAGAAGGGTGTGTCAAACATTTAGAAAATCACCATCATCTTCTGCATCAATACTATATTCATGATCATTTTCATCAATTCTCTATTAATGGTCATCTTTGCCTCCTGTTTTATTCTCTATATTAAAATTATTTTTATTTGTAGTAGGAGTTAAATGGCCATCAGAATTTAAGGTGATGGAATTTTATTTTTAAGTTCATCGATTTCACGCGAAAGTCTTGCAAGTCTCGCGCGAATCGGTTTCACTGCACGACGCAGGTCGCTTATTCTGTCTTTGGCATTAACTGTCTCATCATCATATCTGGCAGAATTAGTACCCATCGATGCAGCCAGAGGTATTGGTGGCAACAATTGCTGGCTCTCGAAAGACGAATCCTTGCAGTTCTTAATGTGGTTCTTCAACGTATCGCATATCACAAAATTGCATATGGCCACTATCGTAAGTTTCTTTATGGAGAAAATGACGCTTCGTACAGGTGGTTCTCTCTTGTCTTCCAGCATTTTGACTAAAGGTGAAAACTCGATTACAGATGATGATTCAGGTCGCGGCTCCATGTTTGTTGAGGTAGAAAGCAGGCCCTCGTATTCACAATTCATATTCGTTGTATGACGAGAGAGCACTTTCAAACCGCTGCTAACCTGATGGTTTCAGAACGAAAACTGCCATTTTTTATATAAAAGCGATTCTCTTTACAGTAAAGAACCTAGATTGTGCCCACTGAAGGCCTTCTGCAATAATTATATATATATATAAACTAGGGGGTACTCTGAGTAAAATATTTATATTTCTTTATATATATCAATTCTTTCAAGCATATTAAAATACCTGCACGTATTACAATGATCAAAATAGGGATTATATTACATGATGCGATGAACTGCTTTCTTCTGATATTTTAATGCAAAAAAACATGTATAGTTTCTTCTAAATAAATTAGTTGGTTTTTAATCTTTATTTATTGCTTCATCCTTTTATCTCTCATAACTTTAAAGTGCTGTTATGAGAACTCAACTCTGTAAAGTTAAAGAATCAAATACAGATTATTAATAAAGTATGAAATATGCATGCATACTAAACATTTATTCATCCAACATGTATAAATTCGGAGACATATGGTTAATTATTGTAATTTCTATCCAGATGGGAGGGGACAGACGACCAACTGAAGTATTGAAATAAGGATAGATAGAGGAATTTGGATTGATAGAAGGTTTGATGAGGATTGTGGAGGAGGATTACTGAGGTTGCTGAGGATTGTGGAGGCGGATTGGTGAGAATTGCAAAGCAGGATTGGTAAGGATTATGAAGTGTGTGGTGCTGATTGAGGAGCAGGAGAAGCGATTGAGGAACACGCGACGATAATTGTGGTCAATGTGGTGCTAATTGTGGTGCATGCTCTGCTAATTATGGTGCATGTGGTGCATTTGATGCTGATTGTGGTGTGTTGTGCTGGTTGGCATGTGTGTGGTGTGATTGCGAAATTGATGTAAATATTGATGGAAAGATTGTGAGATTGATGGAAAGATTGAGAAACTGAAGAATAAAAACCTTTGTAAGAGGGCATGAAATGGTATGATGTAACTCCAATGAAATACTAAGGGGCCGCCAATAAACATGTGTGGTTGGGATGGAGAGGATCGAGTGAATACGAGTAATAGTTATCGAAGACCNCTAAGGGGCCGCCAATAAACATGTGTGGTTGGGATGGAGAGGATCGAGTGAATACGAGTAATAGTTATCGAAGACCTGACTACTCAATCGAGCTATGCGTCTAAGGGAAAGGTGTGTGACATTAATCTAAGAAAAAATTTGTGGCTTGGGTCAGTCGTCTGCTGGGCATTGTGCTGGTGGACCTAATGAAATGTACGTATATTAAACTAAATTATATAAATTTTTTATAATTGTAGAGTTTTTATATACAGTGAAATCCCGATATTTCGCATCCCGATTATTCGTATATCCCGCTAATTCTTATAAATTTGCCGGTCCCTTGAGAAAATCCCTTTAATTCGTAAAAAAAACCAATGTAGTCTGGTCCCCTCGATAATACGTAATTATATTGATGCTCGAGCTCAAATAAAACGTCTTATAATTCTTATTTCCAACTTTAAAATCTCGTTAAATCGTAATGTTTGTAACCCTAGACTGTACACCAGCTCTAGATTTATGCAATTCGGGCAGGGTAAAAAAGACCGGAAGGGTACTGAGGGACGTAGGAGGGTTTGAAGGGCAGGTAATGACTCCGAGTAGGCTGTAGGGCGATGTGTCTGTGATTCCCAGAACTAAGAGGCGCCTTGATGTCCAGTCTACGGTTATGAGAGGGTAGGAAGGAGCAGAGCGAGTGAAAAGTTAGTCAGTTCGGTCTTAGCCATGCCTCCGAAAAGAGCTAATAAGTGTATTTCCATTAGAGAAAAAAATAAATCATTAACGCCGTGGCCTGTGGTGATAAAAAAATTTACGTGTCCAAACGTTATAACGCTCCTCCTTCCACAATAACATCAATTCTGAAGAACGAGGACAAAATCGCCTCCCAGACATCAAACAGCAAAGTAAAGCGCTTTAAGACTGGCGAGTATCCACAACTAGAAGAAAATTTAAAAAAGTGGTTTGCGCAAGCACGGAATTCGAATGTACCAGCTGGAGAAAACGTTTTAAGAGAAAAACAAACGTTTTCGCAAAAAAATGGGAATTAAAGACTTTCGTGCTAGTGAGGGTCGGTTTCATACGTTTAAAAAAAGGCACAGCATAAAATTCAAGAAGTTTAGTGGGGAAAGTGCGAGTGTATCGGCCGACGTTTGTTTTGAGTGGAAATATAAATTGGGAGAAATAATCGATTCTTATGAGCCCAACAACATTTTTAATGCCGATGAGACGGGGTTATTTTATAAGTGTCTCCCCGACCGATCAATGTGTTTTAAGGAAGAAAAGTGACATGGCGGAAAAAATAGTAAAGAACGTGTAACCATATTGTTGGTCGCCAACATGGATGGATTTGAGAAATTGAGACCGCTCATGATAGGCAAATCAGCCAAACCAAGAGGTTTTAAGAACATAAAAACTTTTTCTATGACCTATCGTGCAAACAAAAAAGCGTGGATGACGGGTGAGTTATTCAAGGAATGGATACGATCAGTGAATGCTGATATGGATAAAAGGCAGCGAAAAATTCTACTTTTCATGGATAATTAATTGTACGGCCGACAACAATACCCCACCGCTAAGTCATGTTAATGTTGTGTTTTTTCCTGCCAACACTACTTCTAAGCTGCAGCTTCTAGACCAGGGCATAATTAAAACGTTCAAAACCTTTTACCGCAAGGAAGTAGTGATGCAACTCCTTGACAGCATCGAGGATGGGAAGGATCATAAAATCACCTTATTTTCAGCCATGAACATTGCTCACAAGGCGTGGCAAAGTGTTAGCGAAAGCACAATAAAAAACTGTTTTCGTGCTTGTGGATTCACGAAGGTGGAACTTTCATCAGCAGTTACTGAACAAGACTTAGAATGCCCTGTGAATTGGAATTGTCTTCCTCAAAATGAAGAAAATTCTATAACGTTTGAAGATTTCGTCCATTTTGACGATGGCCTAGCGGTAGCGAGGATTCTAACTGATGACGAAATTGTGGCTCCATCTCAGGATATTGATGGTGAAGGAGTTGACGAAGATGATGTGCCGACAATTACACCTAAATTGGCTAAACAATACATCAACAACGTGCGCCATTTCTTAGCGAAATCAGACGTTGGCGATGAAGTATTTTCAGCTTTGAACATGCTTGACAAAGCCATCGACAATACCCGTCTGCAAGGCTTACACCAAAAGAAAATTATAAATTTTTTTAAACGTAAATTTAATGTGTTTTTTATTGATGTAATTGTTGATTTGTGTATACATATGTATACATAATATGTAGCCATGCATTTATCATTACATATTAATGCAAATTGGCATTAATCTCGTTATTACGTATTATTTTCTTTTTTTGCTCCCGATTATTGGTTATCCCGCTAATTTTAATATCGCGATGATTTATATTTAACACTCAGTCCCTTGACAATACGAATTATCGGGATTCTACTGTATATATATTTGTGTATAATGTTTTATTTATTTTTATTTTTATTTTTTTTGTGTTTCTTTTTTTGTTTAAGGGTAATGGGGTTGATTTAAAGATCGCCAACAACCAACATGATGGTCGGAGTCATCGATGTATATTTTTCTTTGATTTTTAGGGTCAATTTTTCTTTTTTTACGAATTTTCACAATTTTTATGATTGGATGCTCCCGAGGGGGAGGGGGCTGATGGTTCTGGGGTATAGTGCGGGAAGTTTGGGGTAATGTTATGTTTCCTCGGTTTTTTAGAATTTATTATTAATTTTTTTACTATTTTACTAAATATTTATGATAGGGTGCATGGGTTGTGGTGGTGGGGTTTTCGTTATGGTGTTGAGGTCGAGGGGGAAGGGTGGGGTAATGTTGTATATTGCTCGTTTTTGACGTGACAACGTCTTATAAATCGATAGAGCCGGCTGCACGCACGAAAAAACATGACTCATGCGGCGTTACCTCGCTCTGAGGCGTTCCATGTAAGGCTTGAAGTTTCAGAAGAAACAACAGGAACCACAGCCAAAGTTAAATGTCGACCTCACGTGCAAAGCAAGCCAAATACTTTGTCTACAAACTGGGTACCAGTTTATAAGAAAATAGTAAACATTACACTAACAAAAACTATAAAATGCAAACGAAAACAGTTTCCTTGCGTTCCTGCTTGTGCCATCACTATTCACAAGTCACAAGGTGGGACGTTTGCTGTCATTGTTTATAAATACTCATCCAAGCAACCGCAACAGTTGGTGTACGTGGCGCTGAGTCGGGTAACAAGTTTAGAAGGCTTGCATANTTTGCAATAATTTTTAGATTTTTCAATGATTGGGTGGGTCTGACATGTGGCAGGTGTTGGGTGTTTTTTGGGCGACTGGGCCAGCGTGGGGCAATGACATTGTTCCTGGAATTTTAAATTTTTTTAAATTTTTTGCAAATTTTCATGATTTTTTGTGATTGTGAAGGGGATTGGGGAGGGAATGATGTGGGCATGGTTAAGGGTGGTGTGAAGGGGTTAAGGCCTGCAGGTAAAAAGTGAGCCTCCCTAATCCTTTAATGGACTGAAAAGTTGTTTTCCGCCAATGTGTGATCGGTGATTTTAGAAGGAAAAACGAAAAATTTTGAGAGATAAAAAGATATTTTGAGGGGAAAAGAGAAATTTTAAAGGAAAACGTGTTTGTTTTTGAGGAGGAAACGGGAAATTTTAGAAAAAAGGGGAATTCTAAATTGCGGTCGGTGCTTCATATACTCTCCCCCAAAGCCTTGCGCGAGAACATATATAAGTATTCTACTTACGTGATATCGCATAAAAAGGAAATATATGTATTGGAATTGAAAATATAAAGTATTTTATTATATTACTGTAAATAAAATAAACTTGAAAACAGGGCAAAAATGCAGCTGCGTCCTCCTATTTATGAATTGATTTTGGAAGGGTAAAGGGTTATATGTCGTAATATTAACTTAACTCTAACTCTATAGACATTTACTTCTAATACAAACAAATTGTATTTTATAGTACAGAAACAAATTTCAGGAAATATACGTGTTAATTTTTTAATTTAAAAATATCATGGTTTATTTTTAATTAATTTTGTGCTGTTTTAATATTAAAATTTATCTGAAATGAAAACCATTTGGTCCAGTAAAAGGGTTTAATGATTTGACTTTTTGTCTAATTTCTTATACATTTTTTTGCTACAAAACTATATATATTATTTTATATTCTACTAAAGGTACTTTCGCACTTTTGCTTTTGAAATATAATCTGATTATAACATAGAAGTGACACAAAAGTCTTCAATGCACTTTAAATGGATAATTTATTTTTGATGAAGATACGAAACTAAATTCTACTGCGGAGGCCTCTCATGATACTGTTGTGCGTTACTTTGATTATATTCACATTTTCATGTGCAAAAAGCTTACTATTATTTTAAGTTAGATTTTTTTTATCACGTAGGAAAATACTCTTTTCTCTCATAGCAAAAATTGTGTTTCATAATAAAAATCTAAGCATGCTGAATTAGATTTATGGTATCTACTTATTAAGAATTGTTTGTGCCCAAATGTATGTATTGTGTGTTACCTGCAGGATTATGTGTAAGTGTGGTGTGTATTGGTAGTAACGCCGGTTATCTGGCTTGAATAGTTTTAAGTCTCACGGGCTGCTTAGAACGGTACCGCTGATATTGCAGAATGGCTGTAAGTGCAGCGCTGAGGATGTTGCGCGTGACGTCGTGACAACTGTTCTGCAGCCGCTGGTACTAGCGCCGCACCCCCGCCCTCCTTCTAGGAGAGACTCAGTGCTGTAGTTTTGTTTCGGCCGTCGGAAACCTACAAAAACTGTTATAGTAGAATAATAATTGAATTATTGTATAACCTTTGGGTGTTAATACAAGTTATTAGATAATAATAGTGGGTCTCTTTTATTTATAATTCAACTGTAGGTTTAATTATGTTTGTTTATTTAGGCAAGTTTTCTTTGTGCGACTGTAAGTAATTTTGAAGATTCTTCTAAAATTAAGCCTACTTTAGAATTTATTCCACAAGTGGTATATTCCCTNTTTTTTTTTTTTTTTTTTTTTTTTTTTTTTTTTTTTTCAAATTGTCTGCACAATTAAACTGAAATTATTTGCAATTGAAAAACTATATACCTTAATAGGTTACTCAATTATTAAGAAAGAGGATTAAACTTTCCATAGCAATTATACAATTTTAATTTTAATTTAAAAAATTCAACTGACTTTTGCGTGCGCCACAATGCAAAATAAATATCATGTGACATTTAATTATCCTTTTGACACTGTTAAAATTAATTTAGTACTCATGTAGATAATATATTAAACAGGTTGTTCACATGGGTATAGAATTCATACAGAAGGGGAAGGGGGGTTCACATTACTTTGTAACATGTAGTAACACACTGGATTATCACACCATAGAAACATAAATAGAGTCCGATACAGGAGGCCGCGGTAGTGTCGTGGTTAGACTACTCGCCTCCCACGAAGGATAAACGGGTTCGATTCCCAGTGGATTCACCCCGAAATTTTGCATTTAGGAATCGAGCCGGACGATGCCATTAGTGGGTTTTCTCGGGGATCTCCCGTTTTCCCCGCTATTGCATTCTGAAATTGTTCCATACTCACCTCGCTTCACCCTCACCGGCTCTCAAGACCTCAATGTTAAGAGCTGCCCAAATCTCTCCACTCCAGTGTACGATTCAAGGAAAGTGACTGCACTCATAGGAGGTCAGAAATAGTAAGTGCCCTCGTGTTGCAACTCCAAGGGACTGTGTCGCATAGAAGGAAACACAGCAAAAGTCGGAAACATTCCTATACCAGAAAGCTTAATTGGAGTTAATAAGGCCTAATGTTTTCTACTATGTTTAAAAAGTACTGTTTACATGTTTACAATTAGACACAAAACATAGAAGTACATTACATTATTAAAAAAAAATGGTGTCATCTACACTTTCTGTCACGTAAGTATAAAATAATTTTTAAGAGAGCCCATTTATGAAATAGCATTTTGGTTGGAGGGTTAGGTGCATAATTACAAGCATTTGTACGTCACATATTAGCCTGAATATTGACACACCTGTTCTTAAACTGTACACCATACTTATTTAATATTTATGTCACTGAACCATATCAAGTAATGTTAAAGAAATTTTAAATATTTCCACAACTAACACATACATGTTTATAGCACTGCCGTTCACATTCACAATCATAGTCTATTTATCATGCTCCTCAGTAGCAGTACCGTCATCAACTATGTCTTCAGTATTCTCAGCTGATCGTCGGAAAAACTTCTCNTATCATGCTCCTCAGTAGCAGTACCGTCATCAACTATGTCTTCAGTATTCTCAGCTGATCGTCGGAAAAACTTCTCACATTATTCGATGTCATTTGGCACAATAAATCTGAACAGATTTCTTACATCCTTTTCTTTTACGGGTTTGTGCTTGACTGGCAGTGATGGTACTAGCTTGTCAGAAATTTCCATGGTAACGTCGTTCTTCTTAAATTACGTAAAATGTGTGTATGCTCCAAAGTTACTGCAAGCCACTAACACACCTGTTGTTTGTGGAGAACATGATCTTCAATATGACTGAATCTTAAAAGCATGGTTTTTATTGTAGGGCTTCTTTGACATAACACTTTGTAATCCTTCCCTCCATTCTCGTATGACTGGGGCTCTATTGTTCACATGAAACGGAGATGGGTGAACTCTACTATTGTTAAGGATCTTTATGTACTTCTCCAAGGTGTGGGTCATTTCTTCCCTTTCTATATGCNTGGGTGAACTCTACTATTGTTAAGGATCTTTATGTACTTCTCCAAGGTGTGGGTCATTTCTTCCCTTTCTATATGCTTGTTGCGTAACCAAAAGTTGCGGTTGCATTAGTTGACATAATGCCCCGTAACTGGAAATATATGACGTTCTTTGCCACCAAAGGTTCATCGAGAGCTAACTGTAAAATTTTATTATGAGCTGGTTTTTATTCTGACCCCAAGCAGCATCAAAGAAGAGGACAATTTCTTCGATTTGGAAGAACTCTCCAGCCTTGTACTATAAAGTGGTACACGAATGAGCAAACTCTGACTAGATTTTTTTTACATTCCGTTTCCAAGACATAATAAAGAGCACTGCTGTTATCATTGTGACAATAAACATTAAAATTATATACCCACATCAATCTTTTATAAAACTGTACTGTTTCATTAGTTTTGGGCAAAGGTAGATTCTGTTCGTTGTCGAGTTCAAGGACTGGCATTTCACTACCTTCTTCCTTGCACCTGGCAATAATATCGCCCGTTAGTTGTTTATAAGCACTGCTTTTCCTTTGGTAATTACTGAAAGACATCTTGCAAAAGTCATTGGGATCGATCTTAAGTTTTACATCATACTTGTAACAATAATCACAAAAATCGGTGCGTGGAAGTGTAAAACCGTAGTTCATTTCGTCCTTGAAGAACTTGGTATGTTTTGTAGCTCATTTATTACGTTACCATTTATTTCTCCTTGTAATAGTCTCTGAAAAGGCCACACAGTATTTTGACGGTTTGTGTAGGGTTCTCAAAATACTTCTTCTGTGATTAGTTACTTGAATAATGCGACTTTCGCTGTGGTGTTTCTTTTAATTACTCTGCAACATATTCCTACATAGTTTGGTTTATTGTCCAACGTCTCTTGTTGCGATTTCCCGTGCGATCAACGCACGGTGTACCCTAAATATTTTATTTAGTGTTAAGCGAGCACGCTTTACTGATACCTGATAGAGCCCAACTAAAAACTCTTGACACATCGTAAATTCGTGTCAACGTATTTTAACAGTGTATCATTTTTATTGATTCAACGCCTACTTTGTGTGTGGCAGCACGTCTCCGGTGCGACAGACCAACTAGCATAGTATCTTGCTGCACTTTTAATCCACTGCTATAAAAATGAGTGAAAAAATCTTCTTGACCGTGTACTGACACTTTTTGATACATTATTGTTCACAATATTTTAATATGTACACAAAGGGTTTACCAGGATTACATTTCCCTGCAGCAGTCCTGTAGCTTTCACCAGGATTTATTTTCAGTTTCTTTTCTGCCGATCATGTGTTGAACATTTCACCCTTTTCTTCTTACAACTAACTTGTGCGTAAACACTTAATTACTGCTGTTATAAGAACCAGACATATTGCATGAAACTACTATTAACAACCAACACTCTTATCCTCACAAATGCAGCTGGCCATAAAAACACACTAACCGACATCAGTTTATTGAAATGGCAGTGCTGCGCTTCGCAGTAGACATACTGTAGTGAAAATTTGCAGGCTTACCAAAAATACTATGATGGATTCAAATATGCAATCTTTCTACAAAGGGCCCATAGCGGTGTAAGCCTGTATTACATAGAACTCCTCAATTTCGCCCCTACTGCCTCAACTAATTCGTCAGTAGAGCACAGAAGACAGTTCTCTCTGATCGGGTCACCACTCCCCCTGAAGACCAAATATTGCTCTGTGTGTCATGCGAAACATAAGGTTGACCTCCTGGGTAAAAATGCGCCCTACTAGAGCAGACCCATCCAGAAAAGTGTAAGTATCAGCATATTTCCCTGTAAATACCCTTGAAATCTCACTTCAGTTTCCTTCTCATGTCATATTTAGCCGTCTGCGTGCACACTTAAGGATTTACGCGCAATTCAATACATCGGCAAGACTCGGGTAATGGGCCAAGTCCATAAATCACAAAACTGGTTGTCTTCAACGGGTTTCTTTCCATCCGTGTTCATATTCGGAGGAAGTGAGACATAATCTTGAAATTGGGGCTTGGGGAATTATTAAAATTTATGATGTAAATTCTTATGAGTATTCATGGAATTGGGAGGACATGTATGCAAAACTTTAAAATCTAGACTTAGAGGATTATTATAACTTACTTACTAATTATAACTTATAAATAAATCTGGATAAACATTGGGCGGGGGCAAATGTGATTGGGGGCGGGAGGAAATGTGTTACAATAAACATGGGGGAGGGGGTGTGTATGTTACACATTAACGAAATCGGGATGTGATGTGGTGGCTGGGGGGTTAATTTAACTTATAAATAGTTGTGAGTTTACAGGATGTTAGGGGAGAGGGAGGAGACATGCTGAAACAAAGAGTGTCACATCACCCAGTGGCAAAATCATGTCGGCTCTCAAGTCGCTTGAAAATGCTAAGCTTTACATGGACATTGTCGGCAATGCAAGGCCTTTGAACTGGGCCGTGCTGCTCCATGCATGCAACTACCAAGTTCACAACTGTATTATGGCAAACGAGTGGATTATATCTACAATTGTAATTTTTGAATCAATAAGTGAGCTTATCTTTATGCAAAACTGGTTTATTACTACTACATTTTCCTTATAATATTTAATATAATATCAAAAGAAAATTTAATTTTACAATTTGCAGTTTGCATAACATATCTGCACACCGCGTTATTTATTTTAACACTCTGTACATTTCAAGTTATGCAAGGTATTCTAAGGTATTAATGGAGGATCTGTCTATTAGAATCTAATATAAATGGAACAGCATCAATTATCCATATTGGAAATAAATCATGAGCGACACACACACACAGTTAGAAACAAGTAAATACATTGACGTGAATGAAAACAGATTAATCTCATTACATAATTAAAATAATAAGGCTATTTTTATTTAACAGTTACAAATATTAAAATATAAAGGAAGATTGGAAGTAGTACAAGATGGCTTTTAATTTTATTATTACCACGTACTACTACAAGCGCAGTTGGGTAGGGAAATTATTTAAATGGGGTTGGATGGTGGAGTGGCTGATATAAAGCTGAAAAATTTCACGAAGAACCAAAACTACATTTATGATGTACTTTATTTAAATTGTAGTAAAACTGTAAGTGTCGTTAAGATTGGGGGAGGGGAGATTAGTTCTCATGGTGATAGAACACACGAGGTCATACATATTGAAATGTAGGTATAGGTATATAATTAAAAATATTGAGATTACATTAGTTACATGAGGTTGGGAGAGCATTGTTAAGTAAACTATATCAACTATCTTACTGAGAGCCACAATAGTATATTGTGATTGTCCCACCTTGAGAAGTACTTGAAGGCTGATGAAGTACGGCGGCTGGCACAGCAGGCCCCTTGTGATGTACATCTCGGCCGGCGGCACATGGAGAAATACATTTACCGCCGCTTTACATTGCCTTCATATTGGTGTGGCATAATGCATCATGGCCTGATTCTCTGCCTAGTAGATGGTATTCCTGCTTACTAGGGCTTGGACAATGCTATTCCCAATTAAAGCAAATTGTTTTCCTGATTACAGCTCATTTGTGATGGTGCGTTCAGGTTAGACATAGAATTAAGGCTTATCATAGTATTATGTGACTTATATTTTTTGTGACTATGTGCATGCGGTTGGCTGGTCAATACAAATGCTGTACTTTACACGAATGCGTGCAGGATGTGGTTACCTGATGCAGTGCAGATGCAGACCTGTGAAAATGGTGTGGAATCACGTACACATCTTAGTGTGAAAAGTCTGATTATTCGATACGGCACAGTTGCAGACCCGCAAGTAGCCATTTTACAATGATATTATCATCCCTCAGCTGTTTTCTTTTCGCCGTTATCGCCCCTTTAATTTGTGTTTTGTGGTGTTCAAAAAAAGCATATTGCTTTTTTTGTGAAATGGAATTAAATGCATTATTTCATATAAATGATAATTTATAGCGATTTATTTTACAGCAATAGTTATACATACGCGTGCATCTCTCTCAATCATGAAAACTTTTTTGTTTTACAATCAATACTTCTAACAAGATCGAGTGTCTTCACCTATAATTTTTACAACCTATAATATGGCAGTATTTTATTTTCCATATAAACCTCACAGTAACGTAAGATAAATATAATTTATAACACCATTAACGGTTCGTTTATTATTATTTTCTCAAGTTTCTCTATTGCCCTTTGCTCAAACTTACACATATGAATGTGTTTCTGAACACTCTNTTTATTATTATTTTCTCAAGTTTCTCTATTGCCCTTTGCTCAAACTTACACATATGAATGTGTTTCTGAACACTCTGTTTTCTGCATGCCTGCACTTCGCACCGATATAATCTTTCGACGTCAACACTAGGATGTGCTGCACTGCGAGTGTTATTTTCACAATCACGGTTCTTCAGCATCTTCTNAATCTTTCGACGTCAACACTAGGATGTGCTGCACTGCGAGTGTTATTTTCACAATCACGGTTCTTCAGCATCTTCTTCAGGCAAACTGACCATCACATCACAGGGCAGGTTGTGGCATGTAGTCGACCGCTCGACGAACTGAACATCAGCTCCTTCGTCTGTGCATCTCGCCATCGAATCCTGGCCTTTCTTAATGACTTCGTCGCTACTTCATGGTAGGACTACACTGCACAGGTTTTGCCATTGCGCAGGATTCTGCCCATAAATAACTTTCGGCTTGCTTTCGGCATTTGTGATGCTCAGGTTGTAGACAGGTACCAGGGCGTAGAAGAGGCGAGTGTGACTCATACCATCGCAGTATTCTATGTATTTCACGACGCAAACTGGGGAAAATGGCAACAAAACCNGAGGCGAGTGTGACTCATACCATCGCAGTATTCTATGTATTTCACGACGCAAACTGGGGAAAATGGCAACAAAACCTGGGCGAAAACAGACAGGTTTTACGGCCCGAAGACCGGCATACCCTCCATCCTCCCGNGGAAAATGGCAACAAAACCTGGGCGAAAACAGACAGGTTTTACGGCCCGAAGACCGGCATACCCTCCATCCTCCCGCACTACAACCATACTCTGATGAATAAGATAGTGCATGGTACTTTCTCTTCTTCTCTTTTCGGCCATTCACTTTTCTTAGCGCCTTTATTTGGTATTCTACCGATTTTCTCGGTAAAAACCTTTCCTCGCCAATCAGAGATAATCCGACTCGTAATTTAGAAGCCTCTACCCGAATACCCCCTCATGGGCCATCAGAAATTTGCTCTTCTTGCCACTTATCGCATTCCTCCAATATTATACCAGTTTTAGTGGAAAACTCATTCCAGATCTTGAGAAGAGATTTATTAATCATTAAATTTTCTGGTATTAAGTGAATGACGTTAACTTCAGTGATCTATTCTAACCATTTCCTTATGTCTTCGGTCTTGAAACATTCTGTGATCACATGTTGTACAGTATCGTCCACACCACACACATCAAATAAAGGAGATTGCACTAACCGCAGACTCTGAAGCTTCGTCTTGAAGTTTTCATGGCCTGTATAGAGCTGGGTTCTATAATGGCTGGTATAAATGCATTTATAGTCAATTCTTGCCTTGATGTTCGGCGGCAGCTCATAAGTAATTATTCCGTATTCAGAAGAATTCCAATCCTTTTGCCATTTCTGGAGAACTTCACCCATAGTATTTTCCTTAGCTTCAGTTGTAAGTCTTGCTGTTCGTGCTCTCTCCGCCATGATACCTCAGTATCTCACCAGTTGATCAATGAGCAATATGCCCACAAGAGCAGGGCGTAATACATTGGGTGTTGTATTATATGCCCATGTAAAAGTCAGCAGGGCCGCCCTTTGAGCACTGATGAGCTTCGTCCTGTGCCATGATAATTAAGCTCTCTTTTACCACACCACAGCTTCATATGTAAATATTGCCTCAATTACGGCTTTATATATTGCCCTTAATGTGTTGTACTTGAGGCCCTAGCTCGTGTTCCCGATTCTTTTGAGTTTCTGGAACACCACCACATCTTTCCATGACACATAATCAACATATTTAAGGAAGCTCATCTTATCATCTCTGATAACCCCCAGGTACTTAAACTTATGTACATTCCCAACTGGGTACTCACCAAAGCTCACGTTCGGTGGTCACTGTAACTTTCACTTTAGCAGCATTTTCTTGATATTTCCTGTAGAGAAATTCAGCTTCACTTTAGTTGACCATTCCCATATCTTATCCATCACTTCCGCTACTTTCTCTTCAAGAATTCGCCTTGAGTCTCCAGTGATCAACAAGAAACTTTCATCTGCATAGTCAAAGAATGTGCAACCTGGTTGGAGACCCTGCTCTAGGAATCCTTCGAAGAGTATGATCTATAAGACCACCCTTAGGACCGATCCCTGGAGACATCCCATCGTTAGCCTTTTCATTATATGTACTGTTTGGCTGAGTACATACTCCATCTGTCAGTGAAGAAATCCAAAATTAGCCTGTAGGTGTTTGCTGGACAACTCTTGCTTTTAAGTTGATGCATCACTTCTGGCCACCAGGCATTGACGAATGCTCCTGATATGTCTAGGAAGNACAACTCTTGCTTTTAAGTTGATGCATCACTTCTGGCCACCAGGCATTGACGAATGCTCCTGATATGTCTAGGAAGACTGCCATGACATTATTCGTTGTAGATTCTCTTTTTGTTTTCATAACATCACACAGAATATATTCCGTTCCCATTCATTTCATAAAACCATATATCATCTCACACATTGTGCCTTCAAATTCTAGAGCCATTATAAGTCTTCTGTTTAGGAATTTCTCGCATACTTTGCCCAGCACTGGAACAAATGTCAACAGCCGATAAGAATTTGTTTTCTCAGGATCCATACCTTTGTACAATATCCTTAGACATCCTTGTTTCCAAGGGGCAGGAAATCCATCGGTTTTGAGAGAGTCATTATATGGCTAATTCTCAAGAAATTGCGAAAAAATACCTTTCTAGATAATAATAATATAAGTTGATGGCGTTGACGATTTTGTCTATAAAGTATATATTACAAATGTGCCTTATCTCAAATGACTTGGTGGTCCCCAACTTTTCTTAGTTTCAGTCAGAAAGATGAGGTAATGCAATAATGAGAGAATGATCATTCAAGTGAGGAAATTACTTTTTTTTATATAATTTCTATATTAGAGTCAACACAGTTGATTCAAAAAGTTTATAGTTAATTAAAAAATATATATCTTTATTTATAAATGACCAAATTTTTTGTTTAACATTTTATAGGTTTTTTTTTTAAATTACTGAGATCTCTAGTACTTCTATTGAATAATTATTAGTATTTTAACTCACAACGAGCTTTATCTTACCTAAATTCTTTAAGATTAAAAAACGAATTTGATTAGTAAATAAAAACTAACTTTTAACATAAACATTAAATCTTCTTTAGATAAATAAATATTATATTGGCACTTGTTGAACTAGAAATGTAGTTTTTTTTTTCTCTGGAATCCCTCTTCCGATATTTTTCACTCATCCTTTTTGTCTCATTTAAATTTTTCTCTAATTTGGATATTTTAGCATACGTTATTGCTCTACGGTTTCTTAATTGCCGTCTTCTACGATATATTGTCTCATTATTAACATTATTAATCTTAACTANTTGCTCTACGGTTTCTTAATTGCCGTCTTCTACGATATATTGTCTCATTATTAACATTATTAATCTTAACTAGATCAATTTTGATGCTGGAATAGGATGCGGAGTTTCGTCTAATGATATTTTTAAATTTTGGGGTGCTCGTGGCTTTCTATCCCTGTATGTTTCACTTTTCAATCTCCAGTGCAATTTCTTCTGTCTTCTTTATCTCGAATTCATTACGAACACCTGTTTTACTTGTTCCTTTCCTTTCTACTTTAAATACGTAAGCCTTTCATTCTAACTGAGTTTTTTTAAAAGCTTCAGAGTCTGCATTCATTCTTTCTGTGCATTGTCTGTCATATTTTCTTTTTTTAATTATAGCTTCAGTTTCGTTAAGATGATTTTTTTTGCATTATTCCCAAAGCCAAAAACCTGAAAATTAGAAAGCAAGTATGTCATACTTAACCAAAAAACAATTGCTTGAATGTATTTATTATATTTAAGCTTGTATAAGAAAGTTACATAATTCCCTCATAAATGATCATTCCCTCATTTGTAATTTAAATGAGGGAATGACAGTGAGGGAATGATGAAATCAAACATAACCAACAAAAATTTGTAAATATCCACACTTTTCTTTGTAATTGGAGGCAAATTGTTTACCTCCTAAAACATGTAAGACAACAAAAACATTATAACAAAATAAAATAATTACCTTCTTTAAATATATGGTGAAGGAATGATGGATGAAAATTTAATACTTTAATAATTAAAAGAAAACTATTTCGCGTATAGAAATCTCATTGCATAGGGCAGCAATCATGATATTGTTACGTTGACAGTCAATTTGCCGAACTCATGGTTGAAGTGGCTATATATATATATATATATATATACACACTCCATATTCACATGACATCATTTTAATATTCCAATGGCATTGTTCCATTTTTTGCATACATAATTCACATGCTACCCAACTACAATGCGACGAACTGCTTGGATACAAATTGGTGGACGATGTGAAAAACACATTTTAGGAGTTTAAGAACAAGCGTCTTTTCGCGTATTGACACTGCTTGCCTGAAAGTAACATGCTTCTACTAAAATCGATTGAAGCAGCGTTGGGGACCTCCCCCTTAATAACGTGTGCGTACTAGTTATTCACAGAGACTGATGGTTTTTATTTATTTTGTTTCCAAACGCCAGTTATATTTCGAGTTAAATAAAACTACAAGGTAAGTTCCATCCTTATAATTTTATATATTAATAATCTTCCATAGCTACCTTCAATTTATCTGGTCGTCGAGGTCAAAAGCAGGCCTTCGTATTCGCAATTCATGTTCTTGGTATGAAGAGAGAGCGCTTCCAAATTGATGTTCACCTCACGGTGTCAGAACGTCAACTGTAATTAAAAAATATAAATAAATGCAGTTCTGCTTACTTCAAAAAGTCTATCTAGTGCCCAGAAAAGACCTCCCACCATAAAATATATATATAAAAAATGGGAGCACACTCCAGTATGTATGTAAGCCTATTTGAAAGTAAAATAGCATGCAGAGAGACTTAATTTAGTCAATCCCCTCCCCTACTCCTTTCCTGTGCCTACGCGTCGAGTTTGAGTCCCGCCCCGCACTACAGTNCCCTCCCCTACTCCTTTCCTGTGCCAACGCATTGAGTTTGAGTCCCGCCCCGCACTACAGTTGGAATTCAGTCATTAGCGAGAGGACGCGCATTTTTTCCTTAAACTGTACATACTTGTTTCGACTTGTCATGGCGTCCACAAGTAGTGGCGTGAGTTTACTAAATATAAGTAAAACGAACATTTAGCGTATAAGCCAGTCACTACCAAATCTGAATCAGTCAAAGTTGCCTTCAATTGGTGAAGTATTACGTTTATTTTTTTTTACTACAAAGCAAAGAAAATAAATCCATTGGTGATTCTGCGACTGTGGCTGCGTGCGAAGTGACAGATCTGTGGGAAAAAGCTGGTATAACAACGATATTGAAAAAAAACATGTGATCTGTAAAATAGAACAAAACTTCAAAAAGAGTGACAGAATATGAAAGAAAATAAAGAGAACAAGGAAAAACTTTCGGAAGTTTTAAAGAAGAAGGAACAAGATTGGCAACAAAAATTACAAGATTTGTTTGATATTGCTCACTCTGAAGCTTTAAGTATTATGTGTGTCTAAGAGGATAAGCTGTTTTTATTAGCACAGCGACAAAAAGGTCGCCGGGGTTTAATTGGTTCAGTAGATAAAAAAAAAGCTTAAGAAAGTGAGGAATCGAAACCGAAAGCAGAACGTCTTAAAAAATTACGTGAACGTGAAAACAAAAGTATCTCGGCTTTGACAGAAAAGTGCTGACTTTCTTCTTCTACCACCAGCGAAGAAACAACTATGTTTGATTTAGAATTCTTACCAGAATCTTCAACAGAGCAACCACCACAAAAGCGAGCTCGAAAAGACATAATTAATAGCCACTTAGCTGCTAGCCTTGGCATCTCTAAATTAAGTGACATAAAAGCAGCTGTGGTCGTAGCATCTACGTTGAAAAGTGCAGGATGTGATCCTTTAGAGTTTAATGTTAATATATCTTCTATTCGTCGACAACGTTTGAAAAATCGAAAAGCAATAGCAGAGTCCCTCAAAAGCGAGTTAAAACCTGATTTGCCATAAACGATTCATTGGGATGGCAAGTTAATTGAAGATATTATTGGACATGAAACTGTACATCGTCTGCCAATTTTGGTATAAGAACATGGTGTCGATCAGCTTCTAGCGGTTCCAAAATTGGAACGTGGAACACTCAAAGCATGTGCGTCAGCTGTATTTGAAACAATAAATTCCTGGGGCTTGAGCGATAAAGTAAAATGTTTATGTTTTGACACTACAGATGTAAACACCGGTTTACGAAATGGAGGTTGTGTTCTTCTGGAACAAAAAATAGAGAACTATATGCTTTGGCTTGCTTGTCGACACCATATATTGGATATTATGTTAGAAGCTGTAGTGTGTCTACCACTTGGAGCCTCTAGTGGTCCTGATATTCAATTGCTTAAAATTTTGAAGAACAACTGGGACGAAATTGACTAAAGCTATTATAAAACAATAATTTCTGTTACCACGTCCTCAAACATCGTAAAAATTGTTGCAACAGATATGATTTCATTCGCTTAGAATCAACTTCATTTATATCAACCTCGAGATGACTACAAAGAGTCATTGCATCTCACGATTATTTACTTCGGAGGAGTTCCTGAATAAGGCATTTCATTTAGGAGGCCTGCTGGTCTTCACCGTGCTATATGGATGGTGAAAGCTATGTATTTCATAAAGATTTTCATATTTAAACATCAGGTTAAACTAACGAAAAACGAAGAGAAAACCGTGAAAGATATTTGTATATTCACAGTCATGATATATATATATATATATATATATATATATATATATATANAATAAAAAGCATTGATGTCAAACACATCACCGAAAAAAGCATCGAAGATTTTGTGGCTGGCAACCACTTACGATTTTTCTAGATACTGGGTATCTCATCGCCATTTTTGAATAAAGATGTTGAAACTTGGGAGGATCACTTCGATTTTGAGGGTGCGAAAAAATCGTTCATTCTGTGCGGGTAGTAAATTATGTTGCTGAGCGTGGTGTTGCTTTAATGGAGGAATTTAATAAATTGATGACAACAGATGAAAAGCAAAAGTAATATTTGCTTTTTTGGTAAAACAGTATAGGAATAAATACCCCGAGATAAAAAAATCTACCCTTGTATAATGATTATAAATTATTTTTAAATAAAGAGGTATCTTAATTTGTAATCTAAACAAAAATTTTGCATGCTAAATGTTTTATATTAATAAATAAAAATGAGTGATTAATACCATTTTTTGAAATTCAAATTTGTTAAAAAAATACTGAAATAGTTTCTTAGGGTAGAATATCAAATAAGATGGTGCCCCGTCAAAAATTTAAAAAAAAATTGTGACCCATATAAGGACCACCTTAAAGTACACAATAACATACAAGTTTGCAAGATTTTTCCCAAATACAAACAAAATTACTTCTTGTTACTGAAGTACCTAATATGTCTTATCGTGACATCTGACACTTAAAGCATCAACTTTACCTTCGTCTGGAATCTCTGGTTCTTGCAGTGTTCGACGACCGTAAACAAGATACGCCATTGACTCCCAATCGTCACCAAAATGTTTTCTCAGCAGTGCCCTCACATCTTTCACTTTTTCGGCTTTGACACTAACTTGGTTGCGTAGTTCCTGGGAGTTTAACTGGNCAGCAGTGCCCTCACATCTTTCACTTTTTCGGCTTTGACACTAACTTGGTTGCGTAGTTCCTGGGAGTTTAACTGGCTAAAGTGTTTACCCTTCTATGAGAGGTTTAAATTCCGACAATTTTTTTCTATAGTTTGCATCCCCTCCGATTAAGATTTGTTGGAAGTTATCAGGGGTTTCATCCAAAGAAGACGCTATGATGCTGCAAATACTAAACGTTATTGGACAGGGTGTCCAATAATTAATACGTTATGACAGGTATTAATACCACCTTACATTTACAAACAGGGGCATAATTTCGAACACGTATAACTGCACCATATTCTCGGAATATTACTTCGTAATCTTCAGGTTGAATGATAGTGTCCTTCATCTTCACTATTTTATTCCTTTGTGTCCAAACATTCGGTCCGGGGGTAGGGATGAATGGCCGATCACTGGAAATGCAATGTGATCTGATTTCACAATTTCAGAGATACTATATAGAAATACATAGACTTAACTCATCTGTTTCATCTTCTCCTTCTTCCAGTTTTATTTGTCACATTGTTTCTTTCATGATATTTCAAGTATTTGTGCATTGTTTGTTTCACTATCTAAGTTCCAGTAGAAAGCATTGTTTAATGTNGATATTTCAAGTATTTGTGCATTGTTTGTTTCACTATCTAAGTTCCAGTAGAAAGCATTGTTTAATGTATGCTTGGAGGCTATGAAAGACGTGTTTATTCTAGACAGCTTATCTGAAATAATATAACATAATGCCACGTGTGTAAACAACTTTGTTTACAGCTCATTCTTGAAAACATACATATTGTTGAAAAATACAGTTATGGAACAGATCGCTGTGGTGGAGTAAATGTCACCTGAGCATATGTGAAGTTTTGGCCCGAGGACATTTGGTGGAATAATTCACTTTTGGAATAGTACTTACTCAATGTTGAAGAGTAAAGTTTTGGAATGAGACTTAATTTCAGGTCATGTGGGTATCTCTGGTAATGAAACAGTGGACATAGTGGCTATAGACGCATGCAACCTTCCACCTTACGACTCTCGTGTGCCTGTATACGATGTGTTGCGTGTGACTCGTGGCCTTGTCTGGCATGCTTGGCAGTCGGTATGTTCTACTGAAAAGGAAAGTGTTTTAAGCGCATTCTGTGATCATAATCCGATGAAGGGCTTCCAGAGATACGCCATGACTAATATAGATTGAAAAATTAAAAAAAGTTAAGAATTAAATTTTTGAACTCACCTCCACGTATGTGACTACCTGCTTCTTTCATATGGGGTTATGGTATGCAGATGCGTTCTAACTTTTCGTAATTTTACCACAATGGACGGTTGTATCTCGCTAGGCCTTGTTTTCCGCAGCCAGCGCCTGTCTGCTTTGCACATTCCCTGGAGCGGCATGACTACCTCTTTGTGTGTTGCCTTTGCCTCGAGATGGACAGTCATGTCTAACAACACATGTTCAGGTGTGTCCTGACCTGGCGGATTTTCCAAACTTGACCACTACTCTTGTTGTTTACAAGGGCATTTTCATTGATCTTGTGTCTTCTGTGTTCCGTGGGTTTAGTTTGTTTTTTCAATAATGTTTCCAAATCATATATCTCGACTGATTGTGCATTTGTCACTAGTGTTTCTTGGCATCGTTTTGATTTCAGTAATCCAGCAAAATTTTACTACAAAACGTCCTGCTATTTTTCAGGTTCTGTGTTATACAAAAAGGATATTTCAACATTAATTATTTGTGTTCTCCGATTCAATTGGCGCCTTGACAACCGTCAGATCTGGCTCCACAGCTCACCCACTTTTTTCCATGATCCAGGAGCAGTTGGTGGATCTGGGGGGGATTGGTGATAGAATTGTCTTCCTGTGGGTTCCAGGTCATGTGGGCTTCCCTGGCAATGAAACAGCGGATATAATGACTATGGACGCATGCAACCTTCCACCCTACGACTCTCGTGTGCCTGAATACGATGTGCTGCGTGTGGCTCATGGCCTTGTCTGGCATGCTTGGCAGTCGGTTTGTGTTTCTCTCCCACTGTACATGTTACAAGCCATCTCCGACATGCCTGTTTGCACTCTTCCTGATTTTCGTGCACTCACAGCGAAAACGGTGTGGTTTCTTGACTTCGCATCGGACACACGTGTCTGACACACCGATATATACTTCGTGGCGAACCCTCTTCTGAGTGTGCTACCTGCGGCATTCCCTTGCCTGTCCGGCACATTATTGTGTAGTGTTGCAGTCATGACCATGCTCATTTGACTTTTAATGTTCTTGCTGGCCTACGGCGAATGCTGTATGATAGAAGTACGCCTGTGGGTGGCGTACAACCTTTTTTTGGAACTTTTTAATGCGTTGTCATTTGCTGTTTTATTCTTGTACACACTGTTATATCGTTCTTGTGTTGTTGCTTCTCCAAAGTATATTTGTCTGCCTTGTTCGTGTGCTTTGCGATTGCCCATTTGTCCAATATACATGTATTTAATGTGTTTATGGTTTAACCTTTCTGTGGGCGTTTTTAACGCTGAGGTGCGCCTCTACAATCCTTCTCACTTACCTACTCAATGACGCACCATATTTCTGATGAAATAATGTTGTGATACTTATGATATTTTAAAGCAATATTTTAAAATACGATTTATGCCTTTTTTGAAATTGCCTTTTTTTTAATGCGTTCCTTACTTTCTGGAAAACGAAATTTCATTATTTGTTATTTTAACTTCTGTTGGGCTAAATTGTGTAACCTAAATTGTGCCAAAAATGGCAATTACCATATGTCTAATGAAATAAAACTATAATTTTGTATACTTGTTTAAAATATCTGTTTAAACACAAGGCATGTCTTATTTAAAACTGATTTCATTGTCATATGTTTGTTACATGTTGGAAAACATACTGTAAGCAATTCGTATGTAAAATATTGTTCTGCTAACATTGGGAAACGAACATTTTGACTACATTGGTAAATACCATATTTATGACTTACTAAAATAATAATTTTGTATGCTTGTTTAAATACTATGTTTTTCACACACAAAAAATGTTTTATTTAAAATTGACGTCAGTGGTAAATGCATTGGTTACTTATTGGAAAATATACTGTTGGTGTTTGGTTTTTGGACTTGATTGGGAAATAAACATTATGTCAACAAAAAATATTGCCATATTTCTTGTTAGTAACACTATCATTTCGTATAATTGTTTAATAACGTCCAATTTAAAATTTATTTCGTTAGTGATGTGTTGCTTACTTGTAGGAAAACATACTGTTGACATTGGCATGTAACTTTGTTGCACTTACATTGTACAACCAAAATAAATAAACTTATATAAAATAATTATTTTAATCAAAAACAGAAAACATTAATTTTCACGGCATATGAAGACTTACAAAATGCATTTTTTCTTTAAACTGTGTTTTGTTCCTCATGTGTTGAGACAATGTTGTGAACATAAACAGTTGGCAATGAGTAATTTTTGTTACCTAGGGACAACATTGGATTGCAGACATTATGCCAACATAAAATAATATTGTTGTTTAAATAAAAACATAAGTAATTAATACAATTTTCTTAATGGTTCAAGTTTTATAGCAAATATATATTTTAAAACTAAACTGTCTGTGTTTTGTTGTGTACTATTATTTTTTGAAAAGTAATATTGCTGTAACTGGTAGATTTATATTCAGTTTATAAGTAATAAAATTTGACTCTTAATACATTAAAATAACACACAGTATATATAACCTCAATATAATGATATTTGATTATTACATAAATATATTGAACGAAGTCACACTAGTGTAGTGGGCGAGACATTGGGCTGATAATTTAGACGGCGCGAATTCGAATCAGTTATCAACCAAGAAAATGCTGAGATCAAAATGCAATGTAATAAGTAAATAGTATTACAAGGGATAGCCTATTTTCAAAAAAGACTTTATTGTTAAAATTTATTAAAAACACTGATAACCAACGTTGGCATAATCTTTTTGAATGACATTATTTATACACTAACACATCGCCAAGAGATTACCAACATCGAAACATGTTAGTAAATATTTGGTTGGTGAATAACTGTATGAATGCCTTTCTGAAAGAAAAACACACTACTCTTAAAAGTGTGCACACAAACGTAACATTATGTTGGGCCAATGTTTTACATTTCAGGTGTCAACAAACATAAAATTCATTTTGGGCCAACGTGGGTCCGCGTGACATTTTGGCGTTGAGCCAATGTAATATGCCAGCGATGCCCTAATGGTAAAGCCAAACGTTGGGCTAACTTTCACCCAACCAAATTTTGCTACTGGGGATTTAGACTATGGAACGTTTCGCAGTTATATGCTCAATTCAAACTGTTCACTGACAACAAAGGTGGTCATCAAAATCTCAAAACCCTGCCTGACATTTGGCAAGATGGCTTGTTAGACTCTCGTGGCTTAAATTAGACGTGCACGGAACGGCAAGCGAACGGAAAATACCGTAGTTGACACCTTGTCTGACATATTTAGCGAGGACGAGTTTGGTACGTTCGTAGATGACACTTTAAACGTAGTGACTCAGCTGACTGGTACTGATACAGTGAACACGGAAATTACAGAAGAAATAGCGGACATTAACACAATTCAGAAATGTCCTAGTTTTTTATATAAATTATCATTAAAATTTCAATTCTAAATAATAACAAATTATTTATGAAATACAAAGTTGTCATCAAGTTACGTTTTGCATGAAGACTTTTTGTGCAAGTGGGCAGAAAAGAGAATATTTAGTTTTTTTTCTCAATAGAGGTAATATACATGATATAATTATTAATATATTTATTATCGATTATGAATTGATTAATGATGGTTCTTCCGATTTCAATTTATTGCGTCGCTCTCAACAAGCAATCCGATGGCTTCTCGCACTTCCACTTCTGGATTAAGTTAACTGCGAGGCTTGGTATAAAAGAAGTATGGAGGTGATGAAAAATCATATCAACTCCGACGCTCTGAATGTTCAGAATGTATGAGAAACCAAAGAGCGTATTCGCTACATTACCCTGTTTTTGGATTTTTCGAGTAGAGATTACTTTATAGAAAGCTGCATAACGCTTCCGTACACAGCACATAATAATTTCTAACATGAAATTCAAACAAATATTTTGCTCAGGGTGGTACGCATGCTGTTTAGAGGGGATGGGGCACTCGGTGATTGCCTTAATGTCAATATTTTCTCCGTACAGGCTCTTTGTTTGCTTATTTCTTGTGATGTATTTTTACAGTATTGGACCCAGGTCCCGATATGCTAAAGGTCCATAATCCCTCTACTAACTAGGTACTTTAACTTTTTTAACTATTCTGTCGTTAAGCATAAACAGTTTACTAGGTTATCGAGGATGCATATTATGAATATAGTCGATCTATGAAAGTTGGATCTATACATATTGTAGACATGACCTACATAGTAGACATGTAGGTCGTGAAAAAAACATTTCCTGTATGTTAGAATTCTCTGCATGACCAGGAACCTGTAAAAATTTGGAGGACTAGGTAAAACGTTGTATCGCATGTCAACAAGCAAAACCAACCAATAAAAAACCTGGAGGAATATGTGTAGGTTTGGCAGCTACGTATCCATGCCAACGTCATTATTTCGATGTCATCGGTCCATTGCCCAGAATTCATGTGTTTGTTGCCACATATAGCTTATCAAAAAATTTTTTCGTATCATTGGGTGCTAAAAAGGCAGTGGATGGAAAATTGTACAGAAGTAATGGAGCATTAAGCATTTTGTTGTCTTGTCAATTCAAATATTAAAATTTTATGTGGTGGTCAAAATGGTACAAGCATCCCCATATCACCCGCACGCAATCTTGGTTGAGCCTGTATATGGAAAATAAAAATTATTTAAATAAGTTTTCAGTTTGACACGCAATATCATTAGGATGATGTTTTATACTTGCTTCCCATGTATCTTAATAATGTTATTAACAGTGCTCATAAATTTGCAACAGCAGAAGTATTTTTGGGTAGTAGATTGCAGCACCTTTTAATAAATGTAAGTACACTGGAAACAATTTGTTTACACAATATTGACGCGAATCGCTCTTACTTAGATTAGTCACGACGCTAGATACCCGCGCAGGGGAGCAAATTGAGGTAATGACCCTAGGGTCCCCCGAGGACGCCACACCCACCACCTCTCACCCCGAGGACAGTAACGAGCAAAGGAACCCCCCCGAGCCGGGGAAGCACAGCACGCGCCCACCCCCC